>JXSR01S002225.1:191264-203052 GCA_000969725.1 Ophiothrix spiculata
GTTCACCATTGTCATATAAATGTCACGCATCTTGGCAGGTATTGTCCAAAAAACAATCAAATACCATTATGTCATTGGTAGACATCAAATATTAACACAAGAAACAGATGGAGAAAAGTGAAGGGAATTCCCCTCACAAATGCTTACAACTTGATGGAAACAACAACTTATTGTCCAAACCAATTATCTAAATATGTAGGTAGATGGAAAAATATTGATGAATTGGAAAGGAATAAGAATGCCCACTTTCAATACCTCTTTTTCCTCTGTAATTTTCTCTGAAGATACTGCTCGACTAAGAATACCTCTGCTCTCCCTAATTTTCTGTTTAAGAAATTTGTGTGATATACATGTAGAATATAATCCTGACTATTTCAAAAAATTAAAACCCATTTTAAGATGACAAATTATTCTTTTATGTGAAATCATTGACAGATGAAAATTTCTATCAAATACATTAAATTCTGAAAAATTATATCTAATCAGTTCGGGGAAAATTCATTCACGGCAATTCAATCATTTACAATAAAGGAATTCCTAAACTATAGAGTAAATTAATTAATTTACTCTTAACTTTATATCAATTTTTAGAACAAACTATGAACATCTGAGAGTTTTTTAGAGCGTTTTCATGTTGAATGGATTATGTTCTACAAATTTAGCTATGACATTTTGAATTCCATCAGCCAAAAAAAACCACCCAAATTTTTTTAGCAGATAGAATTCGAGTGAGGTGCAGGATTGTGTCTTTTTGACAAAATTTTCCCATTCAATGACAATACTCCATTCATTTTTTTCAAGAACAGCACAATTCTGTCAAATAGATACAATACTGCACCTTGATGTAGAATTCAAAATTTCATCAAAATTTTAGGATAGGTCCGTCCCATTCAAAAAGAAAATGCTCTAAAATGTTCTCCGGTGTTCATAGATTGCTCTAAAAATTGATTTAAAGTTAAGAGTAAATGAATCAAGGTAAATGAATTGGTAAATGAATTAATTTACCATGAACCTTTCTTGAACTGAAATACCTTAAATTCTGAAAAATTCTATCAAATACAATAAATTCTAAGCAAAGCAGTCAAAACTTTGTTTGAATTTCCTAAAGGTAGGCTCACACTACACTAAGATAAAGGGTAACAGCAAGTGATGATAAGCTGCAAATTGCCAGTCATCGGGTGTTACCGTCACTTGACGCTGACATATTCACTAGCCAACAACCTGTCTGCGATTTACATCTTTATTTTTGTGCAGAGCTTCACGTTTGTCACTCTACGCTTGTAACTTGTCATACATCCTTAAGTTGTTTATTTGTTTTTTGCTTTAGTGCTTAAAAAGTTGGTATGTAAAAGTCTAAGTAGAATATTCAAAATTTAGTTAATTTGATGTATTGTTTATAGTGAATATAGCAGTATCAAAACAGTTTTTTTTGGTAAAAATTAATCACTTTACACCCATTCAATGATTGCTTAAGTTACTTCAATTTACGATTTCATCAAATCAGATGCAAAATGCGTTTTCATGTCAAAAAGGGAAAACCCCTGATCCACAGGTCTATTTGTTGTTTCTCACAAAAGCAGGTAGCTTTCATACATGTTTGCTTTGCTTAATTCTACTCATTTACGTGATATTTCCCCTTTGTTTTCCCAAAGACAACTCTCATTAATACTGGTATGTTTACTATATGAGGGGTGTTCAAGTCAGCTTGAGGTAGAACTTACGCTTTGCCATTTTTATCATTATGCTCAGTAGTGCAACTTCATTGATATATTTAGAAAGTTAAATAAATGCTTTCATTTTTATTTCACAGCATATTAAAATTGCGTTACCTAATTTTACGTTTTTGCAAGTTTATTTTGTACCATCACTTTTTAACAAAGTGCTTAAAGTTAATAATAGTATACATTTCCAGAAAGGAATGTCCCCTCCCTAATTCTGCCAATAATTATTTCTTTTATTGTACTTCACTTTTGACTCTGGGGATGATGTTGGAAGGAAAGTTGTCAATGTTATTTTACTGTAAAATAGTTTGTGACTATTCCTTCATTATGAGCCTAATTAGTTCAAGAAAATTAATGAGGTATAATGATAAAAATGTTAACTGTGTCTGAGTGTGACAGCATAGAAATTCTGATTTGAAGATGTCTGCTTTTGGACCTGAAGCAACTGAAATTGCTATTTAGCTGACGGATGCAGGCCCCAAGTAAAATATCAGTCACACAAGGAGGACCATAGTTTTTAATTCAGTCAGTATATATTTGTTTTATATACTGTATTACGAAAATTTTGCATAATATCTGTAATTTTTATGTGCCAAAAATGATTATGTTTTAAGAAATCACATTCACAAAATGCACGCAATGTGTGCGTTAGATTAATGCGTGCAGGTAAGTTTGATTCGCATGTAATGCCATGCGTGAAAGTTACTTCGTGCGTAAGGTATGTCAGATGCCGAACCTTAATGATACATTCAATAATACTATTTAGCACTCAATAGTGTTTTCAAAATGTACTTTTTAACGGCTTTCCCAACTTGTTGAAACTATTTAAAATCATATGATTGTGTTTTAACCAATCAACTCCCCTAAAAAATTCAAAACGTATCGATAACAGCACTACAATCAAACTTTAACAATAGTCGGCAAGATAGGCAAAGTTGTCACTAATTGACACCAACTAGTCTACTACTAAAAAAGTGGTAGTAATGCAATGCGAATAATATTTTACCTGTTTTTGTTTCATGCCACGCGATAGTAAGAACTATTTTTGGCTCAAATCTAATCATGATGTAATATCAAACCAGATATCTAATTGAAGAGTGTAACAAAAAAAGTGGTTCTTCTCCAGAATAATGATGGAAATCAATCACTTGATTATACATAGCGTGGTTGGAAGTATCCCCAGGGTTCTTAATCAAATAATACATGGGTAAAAATGGGACAGACTTGCGTTCTCATACGAAGGGAAATTCCCGACTGCAATAAATCAATTTTGACATCGAACCATCGTGACACTGCCGATGGAATCTGATAACAAAAACTGTTCCACATTCTGAAATGATACGACAGAAGGTGTGTCAAGTGTCAATAACAAAAAAACTGGTTCACGTCACCACGCAATCCCCCTGGCTGACGCGATCCCAAAGAATGTAGATGTTTAGTGAGAAGGAATGCATTGTTTAAGAATGGATGATGATTGCAGATGATGTTAAGAATTGTTAGTACTTAGGAATTGTTTTAAACAATATGTCCTACAAGCACATTAAAGGAAAATTAGTAATTAAACAGGGATTAAGCAAGCAGCATAAAATGACCTTTTGACCTTGACCTTAGATCAAGTGCTATCCATTGTCCAAGTTTATTCCATGCATGGTCAAGGGTTCGTGAGTTATGGCCGTAACCTTGATATGACCTCGGGTCAACTTTTTGTACATTTTTGAAAATTTGACCTCAAATGACCTTTTGACCTTGACTGATCTTGACCTTGGGTCAAGAGCTATCCATGGTCCAAATTTAATCTATATAGGGTCAAGGGTTCATGAGTTATAGCCGTGACCTTGAAATGACCTTGAATGACCTCAGGTCAACTTTTTTAAAATTTCTAAGATTTGAGCTCAAATTAACTTTTGACCTTGAATGACCTTGACCACAACCCCAAAAGTTTTGCAGCGCAAGTCTATCCCGAGACCCTTAATGTCACCAAGTTTCATTACCGTAGGCCTTGCAGTTCCGGAGATAGAGGCAAATGTCAACCATTTTCACAACGCCGACGCAGACGCGAACATCCACTACTATGCCATAATCCCCCCTTCTACTTTTCAAGCCAGGGGGATAAAATGTGTAACCTGTATGAATTTTGCGCAAACCACCCATGTTGAGAATATTTACCACTGACATCTGAATTCTACTGGACTACTGCAGAACTAGAAATACTCCCTTTTTAATGTTTATATGCTTTACCAATTTCAGACATTTTACAATGTCACATATTTCAATCAGCCTGATTCAAATTTATGTACATTTCTGTAAAACATTTCAATCAGTGGTGTTCAAATTTCACAAATTTATCATCCATATAAAATGCTAATTAACTTTTCTGTTTTGGGGGATTCAATCGAGACAGATTCTTGTCATTGCAATGCTTAGATACTACTTAAAAATATGTACAAATTAGAACAATCAAGCCAAGTTTGGGATCCGTATTAGTCCTTGCCAAAGACGCTGCAAAGTCCTCCTAGTCCAGTAAAGAGTGAACATACCTAATCTTACATATTTCCCTCTAAAACTGTATTAATAAAAAATAAAAACAATAGATAGACAATGGTGGTTGAGCTTTCTTTCAGTGCAGTTACAGGAATTGGGGGATTTTTCTCAGGGTTAAAACAGGGTTATGTACAATAATGTTACGAAAGATACGGCAAAATCATGAGACTTAATCAAATTAATGGGAAACATTTTATTTGGCCTAGTCACAATGGAGTTCGATTTTAATATTGAAGTCCAAAGGTTACATGTTTAAAAATGTGTGGTATAAATAACGTGAAGTAAATAAAACAGTTTGAATTTTGCATTTACCTCTTGTTTAAATGCAATAAAAGATCAATCTCAGGCGTCACTGCCTGAAAAAGAATACACATTGACCAGCAACAACTTTAGGGTAGTTTTAATAATCAAAATGAACTTAAACCTTTATCGCATGAAGACAATGACCAAGACTAATGCACCCAAGGCTGGCCAATGACCGGGAAATATCCAAGTACAACTGCATAAACGATCACCAATCATAAATATCAATTAAACTCATCGAAAAATTAACAGTTCAGAGATCAAACATATGATGGAAGTACTTCAGCCAGATATGATGATATACCCATATTGAGGAATTGCACATATAATGATATATCCACATTTTCTACATGTGACACTCACTTTCAACTCAACTTGTCGAAGAAATGGCAAACGCCATCACACCAAAGCACAAATGGATTAACAAATGCAACAGGTCAACTGATTAAGTCAATGTCCACGCAAACAAATTCTCGTCACCATCTAAAGCAAAAATTGGACCAATTTTCAAAAAAGGATGTTATGAAATTAAGGAAGGAAGTCTAGTAATCAGACATCCGATTTTTTTCATGTTCATATGAATCTGCGTCAAGTGCTGCACATCCAATAATCCAAGTCAATACAATATCAACATGTATGTATACAATATTTCCACAACAGACTCACGACTAGACAAGCATCATAGAACGTACCAATGGGACACAATTTGCCCAGTTTTACTAACCATAAGTGCAGTTGTTACGTCAACGTCATCAAAGACATCATGCGATGTTAAACTTTAGAATCTTGACTTCAAATAATGCATATTAACAAATACTTTATGGGAGCTCAATTAATAGAGCACATTGTATGACGGTATTTACATCTAAATTTCCAGATAGCTCGCTCCCCTAATTTCTCCCATAGAGAACTTCAGGAGAGCTTTTGATAGAGCAAATGCAAATTTCAAATGGAAGTCCCTGACGAATATAGCTCCTGACAAGTTTATTTTTATCAACTTGTAGAAATTGGCAGTCTCGCCCGTTTTCATTCATGCCTCGCAAGAAGATCAAGTATATCTCCTAAAAAACCTTCTATATCAAGAATTCGGGCCCTACGCCAATATGGCACCAGGTCTGTCCTCTGAAATCTTTATTAAAACTGAGGAAGTTGAGACCTCAAACACATGGGTCACCCAGCAGATGCAAGAGACACTCCATTTATTCAATCATATTTTTCTCCTATTGTAAATGATTCTGTTTGTAACCAATGTGCTTTTGTAAAAAAAAATGTATTGTTTTAAGGTTTTGTTACTTCCTTTGTTATGAGTGCTCAAAATCTCTCATTATTATTTATCTGACCAAAAGGAAATCGGTAAGCTAACAGATCCGTACACATAGGCCATTAAGTTTTAAGCGCTTATTAAGCTGGCGTCTGCTGCAATATCGGCAGCCAGTAACATGTGATGAAATTTGAATAAGTTTACGTATCTCACGAGGTAGTGATGAAATGGCAAAGGTTACTGACCATTTTCACATGTCTCAATTAGGGTTTTCTGGTGGAAAATTCATTCACTTTTTGATACAACAGAGTGGGTAATTACTTAAATGGATTCAAAAAAATCCTTTTCTCTTATCTGTATCCAATCGTCCAATTCAACTATCTACATGCTCATCGCCTTATACCATTAATAATTTAATACAAAGTGGGCAAAACTGGTTAAAATACTTCATAATCTTTCAGTCAGAAGGGTATGATAACAAGAATAGTCTTAAAAAAGACAAACATCGCTTATAGATGGAAGTATATAATTGGGGGGGGGGGGGGGGGGGGTGGGGGTCTACTTGATGCTTGAGTTAATGAGATGTGCAAATGTTTTAGATGATCAATTGATCATGCAAGTCATAATGATGACAAATTAAAGGGATTAGCCACTTTCCACTTGAATATGAAAACTCATAAAAATGTCTTTGTATAAAGAAAAGACATGATAAAATCAAAATAAAGAGTACATATTTTTTCTTTTTGGAATTTCCAGAAAATTCCATACTTACTGATCCACCAACAGTGTTTCTATTTTCCTAAATTTTTATTTCATGACTAGAGCCTACTTCAGTTCTAAAGACCCCTAAGAGCGATCCAAAAATTACGTTTTCAAGGTGAATTTCGCCAATTTTCTGCCAAAATAATCATATTTTAATGGGGGAAAATCAGTTCATAAGGCCTCAATTCGGAAAAAAAAATCAGTTCCCTAGACCCTATTGACCAAAAATCCGTTCCGTAAGACCCTGTGTTGGAAAACCCGTGCGGCACATACTTACCAATTTTTTGAGTATACATGTACCCCACCCCAGGAGTATAATACTAGTAGTATAGTGGAGAGCATCAACGAAAAAATAAAGGTCCTATGGATCGGACTATATGCAATTACGTGCTATAAAAGTTGTTGACACAATGTATAAATTAGCATTATTAAAGGTATTCTTTTTAAAGGATTTAGGGAGAGGGGGTACTGTAATTTTAAGGTGGACACCATATTTATGTATCGTCTTTCAAATGGACCCTAAACTCCTAAACAAGTATTTTCTCTGAACAAGTATATATTTTGTCATGTTTCCCATAGCCCCAAAAAGTTTCATTCAAGTTTTTCATAAGGTGTTCTTGTCTTCATAGTGCATTTTTAACAACGCACTCACTCAAAACATCAAAATAATAGAGTTAAATGAAATGATGTATGATCATTATCAGCTAGTTGTTCATTGATTTCTAGAAAGATTTCATTTACATGTTCGAGCTATTGTAAACTATAGCATAATTTCCCGACTTTTGAAATGTTGATACCCTTTGCAACTGAGACAAATATTGTCTCAGCTTTGCAATGTACTTGATTGAGCCACATCGTCCTTTCCTAAAAAAACCATACCATTTTTACTAGTTCCTGCATTTAATAGCATGGTATCTACCCTGTAACAGTGACAGTGGATCCCCGATCGGGTCCAAGGAAGATCATGTTTGTTTACCGTCCAAGGCCTTAGATAAACAATTACACGAATGGATTAACGCACAAAGAAAAAACGCAGTATGTTCATTCAAATACTATGAGCAAAGTAGATACTTCCTATAAACGTGCAAGTTCCTTTGAATTCATTACCATGCTATAAAGTTGTATGTACACATGTTTGATATAATAAATACTGTCTTAAGTTATGGCCAAATTATTGATTGTCAACTCCTTTGTGCAGGAAACGGAAGTATTTTGCAATATATCTGCAATGCACATACTGCGTTTTTACTTTGTAGGGCACATATCACCATTGTATATAAAAGAGACCTCCTGATTGGTTAATTTCATCCTTATTTTAGGCAGGCATATTCGTGTGTATACTGGAAAATTCAAAGTGCGTTGTTGACATGGCAGAGGTATACTGAAGAAACACGAGTATACTGGTCAGGCGATTTGTGATAAGCGCATACCGAAGAGCACTGCCATCACATCTTATGATTTATTAGTCAAACAAGGACATTTGTAATATTGTGCGATATACAACAATTCAGGATTAAACATCTGCGATGAAAAAGTCAAAATCTTTGAACTGAGGGCGTTTCCCCCGGCTTGTCGGATGGCAAATAGTTGAATTGGACTAGTGGATACGGTATTCGTACAGAAAAATAACAAAATGAAAAAATGAACTTTTTTCTTGTGTGTCCTTCCCTAGAAGATATAAATACACAATGTGACTTACTTTTCCTAGCATTTGTAAGCTTATACTTTAATTTTGAGAAAATAAGAAAATATAGCATCATACACTAAGCCAACACTGTCTCCAGATCTGGTCCTGAGCTAGCTATGCAAATTAGCAAACTCTTGAATCAGTCAGTGGAGGACTAAAGACTACATGTTTTGTTTGCCATTTTCTGTCATGCCTTTATGAATAAGCATGAAGTAGTTTAGTGGAGGACGTTAGGCATAACCACATTCCCCAGGATCACAGAAAAGAACAAATTGCCAGATAAATGGTCATTCAACAGGATTTTTTAACCTGATGGACCCATAGATGTATAGAGATATAGAGAGATACCAGACTACAGTCAGCCACTGGGGTCAAATCGAGGGGATTCAGGGCCAATCAATATTAAGGGGTTGCCAAAATTAACTTCTGAGTGCAGAGATTTGGTTCTGCATAGAAAATAAAACCCTGCAAAACTGCATTACATGGATGGTACACAAAACTGAACACATATAAGCATACATTTTCTATTCTATACCTACAGTTTTATCCCCATGGAGGATTAAAAATGAGTCAGGTATCTCCCCTCTTTATGAATGGTTGGACCATATTAGTTAAATCCTCATCACAGGTCGATGATGGCATAGACTGCAATTTCACATGATCAATCACCAACGAAAGCAAAACTATTAAAAATATTATTTCATATGACATTACTTGTAAGTGTTACTTTCATATGTGACCGTCCATCCAAAACCAGCCGTAAATGCCACCTCTTGTCTTTTCACTGTTTTATTTTTTGCAAAGACCAAGGATTTAAGGCTTAAAATGACATCTTAATGAACTTGATTTCCAGAAGTTATGGTCTGTCAAAGGTGGTCAGGGAGTAAAATGTATAACTGAGATAAATGCGTTCAGTAAGGCCTATATAGGCCTATTTTCTGTAGATTGTCTTTAAAAATAAGCAGATTTTTTACACATTTCCTATCATTTTTCTTGAAATTAAACTTTGCTTTGTAAGCACAAGGATTGTGAATCTGTCAAAAAATCAGTTTTGGCAAATTATGACCTTGACATGAAGTTTCACCTGTAGCGCAAAATGAAGTTTCTGGCATTTACGGCTCATACGGGCTGGACAGCCACATATAGGAATATTTTCAAATTAACATTGCATGGTACTCCACCCAAAACAATCAATTCGATTAAATGATGTGGCCACATCTTAGCAACATTGGCATTTCCTGTGATCAGCAGTTCATTCCAAAGTCCACAAGTTCATGACCATTGGTGACAATGATGCAGTTGCCATCTGCCTAAGGCATGGTCAACCCATCATAGCAATGATAAGTACATAGATCGCTGACTAGCCTTGCCTTCAGTCATCTGATCTATTATAGAACTAGCACTTGGCGCTGACCTCATGGTGTCTTGTGATCTCTTCGCTTTTTTATTTTTCCTCTACATCCTCTTCCCCATTTTTAATTAAACTAAATACAGTAGAAACTTGTTAACACGAAATCATCCGGGCCAAGAGTGTGCTTTCGTGTTAAGCAAATTTAGAGTAAACCATAACAGATTGCCGCCGATAAAAATCAAATGCATTGTACATACTGGTACTGCTATTGCGATGGCTTATAGCTAACACAAGTTACGGATCTAGGCCACAAAATACATGCTAAAAAGCTGACAAAAGCCCTGCACCCACCATATTGTAAGGAGAACTCAGTTCTGGTGGTTGAGTGCTCTAATAAGTTATGGGATGTGGCTATCTCTGTATCTGCGATGATTTTAAAGGTGGAGGGAAACTGAGGCTGCCTCATTTATGACTTAAAATATGTTCAATCAACCAAAAGCAAGTTTCATAACACACTAAACCCCAAATTACAATTGTCTTCGCCACCCATTCCCTTTAGTTGTATCCAGGTACATAGCTGAAACAGTGCATTTACTTTTACAGCACTTCATTTGTGATCTGTATATAATATATTACCACCATTAAAATATTCCACACATCTGTTGCATACAAAATGCCCAGCAAAGTTTTAATATAGCCCACCCACACACATCACAGCTACCTGGGGGGCACTCCCATATATTAGTGGAAAGAAAGAAAGAAAGAGTTCTTTGGGCTGATAGCCAAGGATAACCCAAGAAAGCCTCTAATGAAGCTTATTTCCATTGGGGTCCTAGATCTTTCTTTTTTAATATTCAGTTTTAGTGCAGGAGGAAAACCGGAGGACCCGGAGAAAAACCTGCGGAAGCGAGCATGGACTGAAAACCAAATGCACATAAAGCGCCGGGCACGGGGCTCGAACCCGGGACGTCATTGGTGCAAGGCGAGGAAACTACCGCTGCACCAACCCGCTTCCCCATGTGGATAGTGTCGACCAGTTAATTTCTTTTTTCGCAAAGCTAACACAAAATGGCCTGATTTTCACACACCCTGCACCGGGATCCTACACTAAATGCCCCTTTTTCCAAAGTCTTCCACATAATGATCCTCTTTTTTTCTAGTAGATCTTGTTATGCATGTCAGGTTGTAGGCAAGCCTAATCAGAAGATCCCTCAGGCACCCTTGAAGCCTATTTCTATCCTGCCCAAGTCTTCATTCCTGCATTCAAATACATGAGGTCTTTAAAAAATTGGATAAATATGTGGAAAAAAACACTCAGGTGTAACAGTCGGAAGGCCGATTCACGAAATGACGTAATTTACGTCATACCATTAAGCAGAACTGCGCACTTTATTGAACTTTGCATTTTTCGCTGTAGGTATGCGATCTTTTCGCGCCATATTTGGGTAGCTCATTAATATTGATATTCTGGAAAAATATATTGACCAATCAGTGTCAAGTTTTGCCTATCAATCAAGCAGTTTTGGACTCATGTTTATGATAATTTGAGATCAACCTGACAGCAACAGCACAATCACCAGAGAGCTGCAAAGTGGCATCACCGGAGCATCGTTCGTGGGAAATCTGTCTTTGTTTACACATTTTGAAACCCGGCAAAAACCATATTAAGCAGTATCAGAGACCTACATTGATATTTTATGAATGGTATGTATCTTGTTTACAAAATATATAAAATGCAGACCTGGACATATCCTACAAATATTACAATTTACACTTTTCTTCGTGCTTGCGAAAACAGTATTTTTCGCGCAAGGTTGCCGAATTCGTAGGATTTCCATACTTTGACATGGTATTTTCATGAACGCTATTTCATAACACATGTCACACAGTATTCGATATTTTGGCATTTCTAGTGTAGAATTAATATAAGATACATTAGCTTCATAGACATATATATACCTTCACAAATACTTTCTCAAAACAATTTGGGAATTTTCAATCAAATTTGGGGACATGCATAATCATTTAGGGGACATGCATAATCATTTATAATGCATGAATCATTGAATGAATCATGATGGGAAAAATATCATGAACACCATCAGTCAGACTCGGTATAATGCTCAGTCAGGGATCTTGCAACTTCTTGCTTTAACTTTTAT
>JXSR01S002225.1:206479-217281 GCA_000969725.1 Ophiothrix spiculata
AAAACTGCATTAAAATCGTCCATATTTGACTCGGTGATCACGTGACAAATGTTTAATGCCAAAGGTCAAACGTGAACCGGCCTCCCGACTGGTAACAGTTATCCTTGTTCTTGTGCTAAATTTTTGCCAGAGCCAAGGCTTTTAAAATGCACACTGTGTAACAAATCACCCACTTACACACTTAAACCTGCATTTTTTAACTTCACACAAAATGAACCCCATACCTGACAACCTGTAAATGTGTGAAAGTAGACTTTGCAACCAAAAAAGTAGATTATTTCAATAAAAAGTAGATTTTACACACAAAAGTACTGGAAGTTATTTAATTTCACAGAATCAGAATCTCATTAAGTAAGATTTTCTGTTGTCATAAGCCTCAAAAATCTTACTAAATAAGATTAAATCTTACTAGTTGGCAGGTATGGAACCCCCTTTTTATAGACATGCTACATTACTAACTCCTTAATTTGCAACAGAGGTTTACACAGGCCCATTACTCTTGTACTTACAACCTCCCCTCCTCCAGCAACCATTTATAGTCTAAGTGCTGTTCTGCAACTCACATATCAATCATGCTAATATATCATTATACATTTCAAGGGTTTGGCGCTACAAGCCAGTATCTGCATAACTACAGTAAATTCAAGGTCACAAAATTTCAAGGCCTGATAGCTTTTTTCCTGATGAATGGTCTAATTAACTCATTCATCTTGAAAGTGCCATCAAAATCTGATTGTTCTTTCCCGATGAATGTTCTAAATAAATCATTCATCAAGACCTGATGGTTCTTTCCAGATGATCTAAACAAGATCATATATCTTAAAAGAATCAGCAGGTCATGAAATTTTTGACCTTGGGATTGCTGTTATGCAGATACGGCTTAAATTGTGGCGCTCAACCCTGGATTTATTTGAGAGAATGACTACCAATGTCAACATGGAACTTCTTACTTCTAAAAGTACATGCATAATATATATAATTCCAAATTTTCTGCAATAAGTGTTCACTGTTAAGAAAATTATACATCAAATTTCCATAACCAACAATTTTTTCATTACATTTGCAGAATTACAATATTGCACACATCTGCAAATGCCCAGTTAAGTTTAATTATGTCCACCCACACAAATTACAGCCACCATTTCCAGTCTCGCTTGTTTGCAGCTCACTATACATCATATTTCTTTACTTGTTTGAGAAATTTACTACCAATACTGACCCAATTTTAGTGTCTCATTTGCAACTTGCATATCAATTAGGCTAATACATCAATATATCAATTGAACCAATACATCATATTTCTCCAGTCGTTAGCTCTGACTGAGCCATCATCTATTTTGATCTAGCTTAGACCAGGGAAATGTTGCTAAGTCGACTGAGCATTATACTTGCTAAGCACAGTTTCTGGCTTCGCTTTGGCCCACCTCACGTGCGCTGTGCCATGCAGTGAACTTGACAAGTTCTCACAATTGTTTGAGATAATGACTACTGATTCTAATGATTGACAATATATTCACCAATGATGTTAGAAACTTTCAAGATACCCATTTCCATAAAAATTACAAAAATACAAAATATCCTGCAAAAGTGTTCTTAACGAGTTCATTGTTAAGATATTTTAACATAGAGATTCATAAAAATACAAATATTTGAGCTGAATTTCCAGCACTACAATATTCTTCTACACATCTGTTGCATGCAAAATGCCCAGCAAAGTTGAAGTATTGCCACCCACACAAAATTACAGCCAGCAATTTGAGTCTCCCTCATACCCTGGTCACATAACCTTGCCGCGAGGTTAGGATGTGTTTACAGCGTCATACCAGCAGACACCGATCGGAGACCGGACACCAATCGGAGACCGGACACCGACCAAAGTCTGGCCGGTGTCCATGAGTCATAGAGACGCCGGAAGCATGCCGCAAGAATTTAATTCCGAGTTAAAACCTTGCGGTTTGTATACGATGTCTTCAGTTATGGTCACATAACCACCGGCGTCCGACCGGGAATCGCAAGCATTCACCAGTGTTATACCGATGTCATACCGGCGTTGCGGCTTATGTGACCAGGGTATCACTGGTAATTTCAATAAGGCCAATGAATCATATTTCTGCATATTTTTTCTTCATATTCATTAGAAATGTATCTATTCTTATACTGGGTTCACACCTAGTTCCATTATATTTGGTTTGGACAAGGAGGGGGAGGAAGGTTAAAATTTCCAAGGGTTATTTTTGCAGAAAAGGGTCCCAATGTCATAACTTAGGATTTCCATTCAAAAAGTGGCATGTTTTTTCAAAATGTGAGCCCCAGCAATCCTAACCCTAACCCCACTGAACCTCACAATATCCCATTCCACAAAGTTAAGAAATTCGTCGAAGTAAAATTACGTCATAGACCCGAGTTAGCTATGATCACGAAATTGCTGCCATGGCATCGTCTGCTCAGTGGCTTGACATAGTGATAATTGGAACAGGAAGCGGGAGGTCCCGGGTTCAAATCCAGGTGAAAATCTAAGGAGAAGTGCAAGGTTAATCATATTTTTGAAAAAGCTGACCAGAATCTATGGACTCTGAAAAGCAGACCCATGTCTACATTCTCTATTGAAAAAAATGCACCATCACATGACAAAAAATTACTCCTTAACAAAGTTAATAGGGTCTTTCCGACCTTCATCTTCCTACAACCATGCATATGAACTTAGAAGTACAGAGACCCGACAAACCGGAGAAAATGAGTCTTGACTGACTACTTTCAAGTTTTGGGCCAATCCAAATTCCCAGACTTTTCCCTGATTTCAGGCATTTTTTATCAAATTCCCAGACTTTTCCCTGACTGAATAAAGTAAAATAATTATCCATGATTTCCCTAATAAGCATGAAACACTAATACATGATAAGCGTTACTTGTGGACAAATGCAGGGGTGTGAGAGGCCAGTTGACAAACACAAGGAAAAGTGTCGTAAACTTGGGGTAAAAGGTCAAAAATGGACTGAAAATGAATGAAAAAACTAAAATTTTAGCACTTGAACATTTTCAAAAACGAGGAAATCAGCTGAAAAGAGGAACTCTCTCTCACACCCCTGCAAATGGATTGATTGATCTTGGTCTTGTATGCTTAAGGGGCGCACCATTAGATTTCCAAGGGGGGAGCAGGAAGTTGGGTTCGGGTTGGAATTTTTTTTTTTTTTGCGTCCCGTTCGGGGGCGATTTTTTTTTCTTGGAAATTACCGTTTTTTCCCCTATTCCATGTTCAGGGGTGAATTTTTTTTTCCTTCTGCATATGGAGGGGGAATTTTTTTTTTCTAAAAACTTCCTGCTCCCCCCCCCCCTGGAAATCTAATGGTGCGCCCCTAATTTCATGACATGGATAACCACGTTATGACCTTTCATGTGAATTTTACCACTAGTGCCCATCTATGCAATACTACCTATATTAACAGATCGCCATGGATACCATGATTGATTGACAAGCTATGATGATAATCACTACACCATAGCAATTTTGCCCGCTTGGACTCGACACTTATGGAAGCAAAAAGGACAAATTTGTGGGTTGGATGTGTCAATGATAAAACTGAACCAAAATATTTGCATTTTGCTGATAGTTAACTGACATTTGCAATCTAATCTACGATAGAAGGAAAACAAATTCTTCATTTATTTAGATCTCTGAAGAGTATATTATAAGCTTGTATATTTGATGAATACATAAAGTAATCAATATGACTAGACGTGGGTGTGTCCATAAACAAAGCCTATTCAGGGGTTTGTTTCTCATCTTGGGCAAACTAAAGGCTTGGCTTCACAGTCCATCCCCATTCTTTTATCCGATTTCAGCTGTCTATCTTAAAATGCCTCAAAATTAGCACCTGCTATGGTGTAGCGCACACAAACTGATGCAGTAACATCAAAAGATGGGAGAGGGTGAATTTGTTTGTTTTGTTTTTTTTTGTTGGGAAAAAATTCTTTTGTTCTGAATTTGTCTTTTGAAATTTTACTAAGCTTCCAACATTAAAATTGGTCAAGACAGTACATGTGAAAAAGTGTCTAACCAAAGATCCCATTTAAAAATGGTCCAGGATCCATGACTCTTCAGTTAGAATTGTACATTTGGAACCTTTTAATGAATGCCTGATCTGAAATTCTGTATGTTTTCATTTAAAAAAAAAACATCACACAGCTTCAAGTTTTCCTTAAATGTCTGTGCTTTGCCACATATATGAAAAACATTTTGATTAATCTGCTTGAAGCTTCACACAAGGTTCCTTGTCCAAATAAAATAGTGGGACCAGGGGTAGCACCAGGTCAAAAAGTTTAGGAGCCCCTTGAGACAACCAAGCTATACAGTAAATGCAAAAATAGGCAGAAATAATGAGTCCCAAGTGGTTTTGGGTGAGTCCGGGACTCACATTATGCATCCTAGCGCTACCCCTGAGTGGGACAGTTGTCGAATAACAACATAGATGTATTATACATGTATTACTACAACCAATTTTCCTGCTAAGGCCGTATGGTGCACAAATGGCACTAGAGTTTGGAAAATTGGTGCTACAGGCTTTTTGAAAATATGTGGGAAAGATGCTTTATCTGTTCTTTTAGCCAATCGTCAGACCCAGCTAGTGATTTGGGCATAAACATCTCTTCAATTTTGTTTAAATTGGTCAAATTAGCACAAGCTAAAATTCTTTTTGACTAAACACTGTATGTTACCATGGTCACTGGGTGTCCCATGTCTAAAAAAGTTTATGATCAAATAAACCAATTAAAAAATTAGACAAAGCTGGAAGATGAAGTCTCGTCAATTCGCTAAATTATTTGTTTGATTTGTTGTGTAATCACATCAATTTCAATTAATATTTTCCATCACATGCTAGTCCAATACATGGATCACATGCATGATCTTGTGATTCTTACAAAAATGGGGTGACGCAAAAACCGCCACGTACCGGGTCATCCACCGTCTCAAAATAATCGGTTAAATGAAATAACTTTCGCAGCACTGCCAATGACCGAATCGCGTGATGTGATCATGATGCACGCGCCTATAATCCTCTGATAAATCAACAACCAGTTGGACCAGTAAAAATTTTTTTACATAAACCACCATCTCCAATCAATTAATTTGAATGAACTTTTCTCAGCACTGCAATCATGTGAATTGATCGTAATGGATGCGCCTAAAAGTCTATCATATATATTTCAATTTACCAACAAATGGGGGCAAGCCTAATTTGCTATGTAAAACCAGTGTCTAACTTCCAATGAACACAATTTTTATTCTCAAACACTTAATCTCGATATTCGTACTTGGTTAATTTAGAATATGCTTATTTTGTTGCCAAGGTGGTAACTGGCAGAAACCAGCCGTAAATGCAGCCTCTTGACATGCTCATTGAGACATATGAGACCGTCCATCCTAAACCGGCCATAAATGCAGCCTCTTGTCATTTAATTTGTTTAAATACTTACAAAGACCATGTATAAGGATTATAATGACACCTTTATACACTTCACTCAATTTCCAAAAGTCAAGTTTTATAGTAATATATAGATACCTTTACAGAGTCTTGAAATCGCAGCGACATAGCTTGCAAGGTTCTCTCAACCTCTTCATTCAGCGTAGTGGTGAAATCCTCCTAGTCACATGACCATCCGCTAGGACGGTCATGTGACAGAAGAACGTCATAGATGGCCGGCAGAACGTCATAGACACTGGCTATGATCTGCCAGAGGTTAAGAGGTTGAGAGAACCTCGCAAGCTACGTCGCTAAAAGGTATCTATATATTACTATTTCAACATGACAGAGTCCAAGAATAATCTGCAATTGAACATCAAAACCCCATATTTTCTGTTAATTGTCCTCAAAATATACAGATATATTTCATATTTCCGATCATTTTCTTAAAACACTTTGCTGGTGTTTTGAGGTAAGCACAAGGATTGTGAATCCGTCAAAAAATCAATTTTGGCAAATTACGACCTTGACATGTATTTTCATCTGTAGCGCAAAATAAAGTTTGCTGCATTTACGGCTCAATTGAGATGGATGGTCACTTATGACACTTTGAAAAGTGTTGAAAAAAAATGTTTGAAAAACAGAATTCAATATAGGAAATCTCATTTTCTGGTAAAGCTATAGACAATCAAATAAAAATATTAAAACCAACACTGCGGCTGGATTGCTTCCTACACATCCGATGAAAATCCAATATATTCAAAATCATTTCCCCTTCTAACTTCTTTTTCATATGATTGAATGAGTTCTTTGAGATGTCAAAAACTAGATGAAATCTATATCAGTTCAAAATCACTTGCTACATGGTGCCTTGTCCCTATTCTCTACATTTTTAATTTGCTAACTTTGTATTAACATTTGTCTACCTTGTACATATTATGACTGCATTTTACAACATCAGATTCTGATAGTGTTTTTTTTTTCCCAAGCTTTTTCAAAGACATACAAAAAACAATGAAATTCTGGCAACAATGGCCCTCCCCAAAGCACTTTCAGAAGAATCTTAAATACCAAAAACAAAATGTGTACCCTTTGACACCAATATTGAACAAGCTCTTGCCATCCGCAAAAAGTGAGATTTGACACCTCTGGCAGTTTGCTTAATTGTGAATTTATAATGGTCATTTTTATTTAACCCACGTGGTCACTGTGTTTATCGTCACGGTTGTTGAACCTCGACCTGCTCTGTCCTGCTGTGTATATTTTAGTATACGATGAGACAAGAGTTGACCTAGGAGATGAATGGAAAATCACTCAAGCAAATTTGTTACTATGAAGGTCACCTTGTTTATTTGCTATGTTAAAGAACATGTAAAAATAAAGCGATACATACACGGAAATTAATATCTATCTGCGGATTATGCAGAAAAAATGGATTCAAATACCGACATTTACGTGTTTATGTTGATTTTTTCAACATTGGTCAGCAGAGAAAATCATAAAAGGCAAGTTTATGTCACTTTTATTTCATTAACTAGACTATCCTGCCATGTTTGTGTATTATTGGTGCAATTTTATATGTTTACATGTATCACAATGCATTGCTTGTTGATTTTTGTGGTTAAGCACTCGGCTATAATTTTGCTATTTTTTCAAACCTATGAAAATGGCGACGCACTATAAGGTCACGTGGGTCATTTAAATTTGACCAAATAAATTCACAATTAAGTAAACTATCTGGCTATATTTCTATATTTCTTGATTTGTATCATAATGACAACAGCATGAACTATATCATTTGGTATCAAGGAACTAATTTCATAGTTAACAACAGAAAAAACAGTCTAACTAGTTATTAAGCTTATATATAGCATGATTAAGAAAAATTGGAAGAGAAAAACATTTCCCTAGTGTCATGATCTAAAGTACCACCAAAAAGTAATGCGACATAGTTTGGCACCTATTTTTACTTAAATTGGTTTATCCCAAGTACAAAAACGAGGCACAGTAAGGAAACTGATTTATTCCCCTGCATGTAGATGCCTCATTGACCCCAATCCAGTCAAAAATAGCGGCATGGCTGCATCCCAAAGAACGAAAACATGTGATTCAAAAGTTGCAGCAACCACATTCATCTTTGTAATAAGTAGCATGGGTACAAGGCCATTTATGGCGGGATTTTTGAAAAGATTATTTTACCACGAGGAGTATATGTTGTATCATCCAATTGTTCCGATATCTTAAGTTCAGAGTTAACAGGAAACTCAGACCAACAACAACACTGAATGGACTTAGACGCATTCTTCTGAGAGAGTGGGCATCTGATCCACAGTATGAGGAGGCGTTGCATGGCCGTTGTAAATAAAAGAGGTGGACATACAAAATATTGAATAGCTGACAATAAACATGCATAAAAACATGATTAGTAAAAGAAATGAAAAAGTTGGAAAAGAAGGTTGGTCATTTGTGAACATCGTATTGTCTTAAATTGCAGCATTTTAAAATCGGAAGGAAATTTTTGAAAGGGTGGTCTGTCTGACATATTGATTTAAATAGGGCAAATTTGGTATTAAAATTTAGGAAAATAAGTCAGCTTTCTTACTGTATCATGTTTTTGTACATCCGAATTACCATTTTCAGTTTAGTCAAGTACCAAACTATGTCGCGTTACTTTTTGGTGGTACTTTATAATTACGAAATGGCACAGTATGGAATGGAATTAAATATATTTAAGAAATATATTTAACAATTCAAATAATACTAATTCTACTCGAGATACCTTTCGAATAGCACTACCATTACAAAAATTCTACATGTTTATATTGTGCATCATAAGTATGAGGGCAGTATAAAAAATAACCCACAGGTGACAGTTGATGCAAGGATTTCATAAGCTGTTTTATTTAAAAAGCGGAAGCCAGGGTCCACACTAATAGAAATAGGCATCAGCTGCAACACAAAATTCACAGAATTCTTATAACCGTCCCATTCTTTTCAACCTACTATTTTTATTATCAGATATTATCAACACAAAGTTCCTGCAATATCAAATATTAATCAAAAGCCAGGGAACCAATAAAAACTAACGAGTCAGCTTGTTGTTGGACGTTATTAAAAACAAGGGGCGTACATCTAGCTCCATTGTGCACATTCCTAGAAACCACCTTACACAAACAAATTAGAGGCAATACAATACAAATCTATTGTAATCATAATTAATAGATAATACCTCATCGTTTCAGACTAATTACCCACATAAATCAAACATGAGCTAAAATTAGGAAAAAAATACTTTGGACCATTAAAATATCAGACATTAGCTGTACTAACATGACCTTGATCAGAGGCAAAAATAATGGGAGTTTTCAAGGGCACCTACAAGGCTTTAGGTGGTTTGTCTCGCGTCCCACGCCCCACACACACATTGAATTTTCACAGCGCATCTCAAATGGTCAAAATGTTGAACACAAATTTTAATTCAGATTTTCTTCTTTATTTTTAATAAACTTGGCAAAAATATCCCTGCAACAAGTCATTTTTTCTTTTCGAAATCTGAAAGATGATCATATGTTATGATAAGACCAATATGTACACTAGCCATTTAAAGTATTTCCGCACTAACACATTATTCAGCCATACCTCACAAGGCGTTTATAAGGAAACTATCTGGAAACTTATGTTGCTTTTGGTCAGATCTGATAGGTAATCTAGTTAAGTGTAAAATTGAGCTCCGAATGGGATCTACCCCTCACGTACAGGGAGGGGAGGGGCAACAACACAAATGGGTCGAAAAACGTGATTTTTAGGTCAAATTTGATTTGACAACACGTGGGTCAAGGTCACTTCACTACTCAAGTTGAGTGGTCATATGGAATGTGTATATAGGGACAAGCAGACAATTAAATGTCCTGGTCACACTTGACTGCGCCAAGAAAATGCTTGGAAGCATACGAAAAATGATCCTTCAAGGCCCCACCAGTTTACAAAAATAGGGCTGTGATGAATGTGGAATGTTTTGTGACGGTATATGACAGATTGAAAACCTCTTAAAACATTTTAAAATGTCATATACCGCCAGGGACCATTCCACTTTTATCACAGCCCTATTTTTGTAAACTGGGAGGCGTTGAAGGATCATTTTTCGTTTGTTTCCAAGCATTATCTTGGCGAAGTCAAGCGTGACCATGAAATTTAATTGCCTGCTTGTCACTCTATTACATATACACATTCCATATGACCACTCAACTTGAGTGGTGAAGTAACCTTGACCCAGGTGTTGTCAAATCAAATTTGACCTGAAAATCACAATTTTCGACCTATTTGTGTTGTTGCCCCTCCCTGTACGTGAGGGGGTTGATCCAAATTCGGAGTTCAATTTTACACTTAACTAGATTACCTATCAGATCTGACCAAAAGCAACATAATTTTCCAGATAGTTTCCTTATAAACGCCTTGTGAGATATGGCTGAATAATGTGTTAGTGCGGAAATACTTTAAATGGCTAGTGTACATCCAAGATATAATTGTATGAAGAACATTAAAATATTGAAAATCATACATCAAAATGTCATAATCCCTCAATGGCATAACACACTGAAATGCTCTGAAATGGACCCTCAATGGCGTAATGCACTATTTCCTGCCATATAAAGTATGAATATTAAACATTTGAAAGTTTTTTCTGTCGTATTTCTTGGAATTTTAGAATAGCTGGCGAAAAAGTGATACTAAAGTTAAAGATATCGAAAAAAGGTGACCCTTTTGTCGAAAGTTACTCTGAAAAGGCACCCCTTTTTCTAAAGGCGTCAACGATGCCAATGGTTGACGCCAATGGACCATATCTGAAGAGCATTGGTACCACTTTTTTCCTCAAATGATGTTGATCTGTGTACATTATGGGAGCAACTCCAGAAAGAAAAAAAACGAAATATGACTGAGCTCATATAAGAACTGAAATAGCTGGTATAGGACATTTAAAATCATGCCCACATTCATGTGTAACAAATAAAATCTTGGAAACTACATCTTAATTTGTTATTGATATTTACCATAAAGAGAAATAGGCATCAGCTGCAACACAAAATTCACAGAATTCTTATAACCGTCCCATTCTTTTCAACCTACTATTTTTATTATCAGATATTATCAACACAAAGTTCCTGCAATATCAAATATTAATCAAAAGCCAGGGAACCAATAAAAACTAACAAGTCAGCTTGTTGTTTGAAATTATTAAAAACAAGGGGCGTACATCTAGCACCATTGTGCACATTCCTAGAAACCACCTTACACAAACAAATTAGAGGCAATACAATACAAATCTATTGTAATCATAATTAATAG
>JXSR01S002225.1:217942-266015 GCA_000969725.1 Ophiothrix spiculata
ATTTTCATAAATGGTGAAACATTTTACTCCATGACAAAAATTTAACACCATGAGAAAAAATCAAAATGAAAATTTACATTCCGAATGAAAATTTACATTCTGAATGAAAATTTAACATAGTTGTGAAAATGTAACACCATGAGAAAAATTCTGAATGAAAATGACTACAAAAATGACAAAGTATATCTAGGCCTTATGATTCACATCAAAACACAAAATTTATGTCCTATCATCATTTTCACTTTACATGGCATTTTTTACTTGCAACTTTCCGTTCATTTTGTGACAGGTCTCATATTGTCATGTATGTGCAAGAAGACAGCTATTGCAATAGCCATCTTTTTTCATGAATTTATTTTGCATATGTGTACCGCCGCGGCAAAAGGGTCCAGTTGTCGGCTCGTACATGTTGCTCATTGTAGCATAATCTAATGTATGGTATTTGTATACATCAGATATGCTACAATGAGCAACATGTAGGAGTCGACAACTGGACCCTTTTGCCGCGGCGGTACACATATTGTATAATGTCCAGTCCGTGTCACCTGAAGAACCATTTCAAGAGCCACTGACATACGACAAGAAACTTCTAGGGATATTTCACATTTTTGCAACCTGTTAAATAAATATAACTGATGGAAGCTATTGCAGATACAACTTTTTTACACTCACAAGACTAAATGATATAATTTCATTTTTGTGCATGGGATACTGTCATTAATGAAGATGAATAATTGACAAAGTCATTATTTGATGAAATAATAATGGAGTTAATTACAAAAACATGAAGAATTAGCTACTACAAACAATAAACCATGTTCCTTCATAAATGTTTTACGAGTCTCTGAAGCATGTTGCTATGTCACGCACCACATACAGACTCTTCCGAGATGTTGTGCCACGTAACTAACAGATCATTTACAACTACAAAAGTATCAAGTTCTTTGTCAAGGACATTTGTGAGCTGCCATATCAAGAGGTACCATAAGGTCGGCATAGTAAACTATGTGATACGGGCCATAGAAGCTGAGCATAGTCAAAAATCGTGTCGATGGTTGAATTTCTAATTTCATCGGAAATGTTACAGGTTACAACATCCAAAACATAAGAAAAAATGTGTTAGAAACCAAGATAAAAATTCTCACTGAATAAAACTTGGAATTTTCAAGTTTTACTCAGTGCGAAAACTTTAAACTCATTTTCTCAGAACTATAATTTTCCGAATCAGTCCGATGTCTTTAACCAATAGACCATTCTTATAAATGACATACTCCCGTCGTTGATGGAGTAAATCCACAGAATCGGACGGGGAACGGAACTCAGAACAAGGGCAAATAGGGTATTTATCATACTTGGTCTCGTTCACAGTTCCGATTCCCCGTCCGATTCTGTGGATTTACCCCATCAACGGCGGGAGTATGTCAATTATAAAAATGTTCTATTTGGATGCAACTTAGCAACCAAACATACAATAACCAAAAGAAATCTCAGCTTTCAGTAGAGACCAAAATATCAGTTTTAATTAAAGCACTTTTCGCTATGGCGGGTCACATTTGTTCCATGTTTGATATGTCGCAATAAATTTATTACAATATATGTTGCAAATAGGTTTTATTGTATGCCTCAATTGATATAACTTCCACTTTCAAAAAACAAATGTGCAGTCCAGCCTACATGCTAAACCACTCCTGCCAGCAGATTGATCAGCTACAACTGGACCTTAATTAAAGTCATGTATCATTTCTTGCATTCCATCCGATTTTAGCCCACTAGTAGCCTCTTAAACAAATCGTAATGGCCTGTAATATTCCTCACCAGGATGCAGAATTTTATTGAACAGATACCCATTTAACACCCACATGTCAAATGTGCACTTGTTTCGAGATTTGAAAATCGCTCCCTGTGGGCTATCTATTCTGAGGGTAGGGGACTAATTGCTTAGTCAACTGGACATTAATTAAAGTGATGTATCATTTCTTGAAATTCATCCGATTTTAGCCCACAAATCCTAATGGCCTATAATATTCCTCACCATAATGCAGAATTTTATTGAAGAGATACCCATTTAACGCCCACTTGTCAATATGAACTTATTTTGGGATTCGAAAATCATTCCTGGGGGCTATCTATTCTGGGGGTAGGGGACTAATTGCCTGGTCAACTGGACATTAATTAAAGTGATGTATCATTTCTTGCATTCAATTTGATTTCATACCACTAGTAGCCCTCTTAAAAATCATAATGGCATATATTCTTGACAAGAATGCGAAAATTAATTGATACCCGTTCCACACCCACTTGTCAAATATGAGCTTGTTTGGGATCTGAAATTTGAAATCTGAAAATAGCTCCCTGGGGGCTATCTATTCTGGGGGTGGTAGACTATTGAACTGGTCAACTGGACATTAAAAGTGATGCATCATTCCTTGAATTCAATCTGATTTCATCCCACTAATAGCCTCTTAAACCAATCATAATGGCATATATTCTTGACAAGAGTGCAAAAATTAATTGATACCCATTCCACGCCCACTTTGGGTTTTTGGATCTGAAATTTGATCCCTGTGGGCTATCTATTCTGGGGGTGGCAGGCTATTTAACTGGGCAAATGGACATTAATTAAAGTGATGTATCGTTTCTTGCATTCAATCTGATTGAATCCCACTAGTAGCCTCCTAAACCAATCATAATGGGCTATGTTTCTGACCATGAAGCAGAAATTTCACACCCAAATGTCAAATATATGGTGGTCCATCTCAAACGAGCTGTAAATGCAACAAACTTCATTTTGTTCTACAGGTGAAAATAAATGTTAAGGTCATAATTTGTCGAAATTGATTTTTTTTTGACAGATTCACAATCCTTGTGCTTACTTTAAAACACCAGCAAAGTTTCAATTCAAGAAAATGATCAGAAATATGAAATATATCTGTCTAATTTTAGGACAATTCAACAGATAATATAGGGCTTACTAATCTTTGAATTAGTTTGTCTCAGTTATACATTTTACTCACTGACAACCTTTGACGGACAATAACTCGACTTCTGGAAATCGAGTGAAGTTTATTGAGGTGTCATTTTATTCCTTATAACATGGTCTTTGCAAATATTTAAAACAGTGAAATGGCTGCATTTACGGCTGGTTTGAGATGGACGGTCACATATGTGGTTGCTTGGAGATCTGAGACTTCCTCTTTGTGGGCTTTTCATACTGGGGGCAGAGGACTCTTCATTCTACTAGGGTAGCTATTGGGTAAATGGGGTTAATAATTGTTACGGGTTTCTAGCAACACCGTTTCTATGACTTTTTTTGTTCAATGACCACACACACTAATGATAACTGGCTGACCACCTGCTACCATTTGGTATGCCACTGGTATAAAAGTACATTCGCATGAGGTCAAATCCCACCCATCCAACATGCCCAGTGACCGCAATAGAATACAGCTACTTAGATGAAAAACTAATTGATCGGCTCAGTGGTAAAAAGTGTGGCAAATCACAAATGAATTCCAAGAAAAAACGACAACCCATTTGGTCGTATCATAAGCATACAAAATATATTAAGTGGTCTTCTTTTTTAATTGAACTTCAGGTTAAATCCGGCAAAACAAAAATGGGTATCAAAATTAAGGCAGTGTTCAAGAAGGTTGCCTTTAAAACCAGGTTTTTGCTGCAAACGATATAACTTGACAAAGACTGGCAAATGCTCATCAACCGTAAAATCCCATTTTCAATTTATCAATAGCATTGACCAAACAAAATTATTATATTACAATATGATATTATATTACAACAAGATGCAAATAAAAAATATTTACAAACAATCAGAATAGTCCTCACAAATGTGACCTATTACACTCACACACAAAACCCAGGACTGAGGATTTAATGGCCGCATTCAAAAAATTGTAATTTTAAATTTTTTCTCTTGAATGATCCAACTTTATTTACTTTTGAGAGATGTATTAAGGTAAATCCATTACAGACCTACAAATCCCAGAATGTGGGACCTCCAACTTTGGAATGAGGGACATCACAACGGCGTGCATAGCCAAATACAGTCAGCAAAATGAGGGACACCTGAGATTTCAGGACTTTTTTATTATCAGACTGAGGAATTATTCCTCAAAATGTGGGACAGTTGGTAGGTCTGCCATTATCTGTAAAAACCATAGAAACAGCTGTATAGACCATATCTATAATTGACATACTCCCGCCGTTGATGGGGTAAATCCACAGAATCAGACGGGGAACGGAACTCAGAACGAGAGTAAGTAGTGTATTCATCATACTTGACCTCGTTCTGAGTTCCGCTCCCGTCCAGTTCTGTGGATTTACCCCATCAACGGCGGGAGATGTCAATTATAGATATGGTCTATAGCAATGTTGCACCAATGCCTGGTGGTGATCGGGAAAAAACAATCAATTTTGTTAATTTCCATTTCAGCACTTAGGTTTAACTTTAAATAACCAGCTTGTAAGTCTTAGTTACAAAATCAATTAATTCTTACAAAAATGAGCAATTCATTGTCTAAATTATTTGCTTATAACATTACTGGGTATTTGTTTGGGCCATACCATTCTATCAGGCTTTGCATGTGGAGGGTGTCCATCTTGTATCTCGTTAATGCCTAATCCCTTGTCTAATCAAGTTGTTTTCCATTATATGAAATAACAAGGGTACCTACTCATGACAGCTTACCCTACCCCTGAAGGAGGAGAGGTATGATCATATATGATGGTGGGTAAAACTTTTTCAAGTTTTAAAAAGTGCTAGATATCCGTTTATTGCAAGACTTCTTTAGTTATAAGATTTCAGTTCAACCTAATGTAGAATTTGACCCATGAACCTTTGTGCACCGTAACCACTACAAAATATACCACTTACAAGGCACCATGCAAATCCTACAAAAGCTGTAAGATATGTAAATAAAGTAGTGTGTTTATTGTGTATTGTATTAACATTTATGGGTAAATTGGTATTATTTTCAGAAAAAGAAACAGGGCTACAGCTATACTGCAATCTTCTTTATATTTTTAATATTCAGTCCAATTTACAGGCCTAAAATGTTTAATCGGCATAACACTTATCTAGTTAGCAATAAAGTTCATATACTAGACTGTGTCTTATTGTCATGGTTTGGGCTTAAACTCAATATGTGAACCCCTTGACCTAAATCTGTCAAATGACAAATTTAGAGGCTCTGCCGTGATTGTCACATTTCACTACCTTGAGATGAGAAAAATTCCAACAAGCTGTGCAAGGCTAAACAGTTAACAGCTGTAACAAAGTCACCTTGGGTCACAGCAACTTAATGAGAACATTAAGATACACACACCTATAGGCAAAATAAATATTTATTGGATAATTTAAATAAAAGTCCATGCATGGGTCGCATTTAAAAACAATGAGGCCCTGTACTCTGGATTTGTGTTTATTCTGTCCAATAAATTATTGTTTAGCCTATAGCAAAAGCTAGTCTAGCTTGACTACTTTCATCTGCATCTTACCTCCATAGCTGTTTTGTATGTCTGTGCTTTGACTGCATATGGATCCCATACACCTAGTTCCTCCATGTCGGCTAACACTCCCTTCTCTCCATCAATACCCCATGATGTGTTGCCTGCTTGCGAGTGCTTGGCCTGAAAACAATGCAATACAATTTTTTAACGATAATTGGTCCTCTGTACTAAAGATATATGGATTAAAATTAGAGGACCAAGCAACTCATACCATAACATAAAAAGTCTACAAATTTAGAGAAGATATAAAGGGCTCTGTGCCTTTTTATCTTGGCAATTAAATTGTGGTAGTGATTTTTTTTTTTGGTTTAGCATTTATTGGAAAGCCCAACTGAAATTTGCTTTGGGTTGAGTTTTTCATTTCTTAAAAGTTAAGAACCTAGAAATAATGGCTTAGTAAAGGTTTTCTCCAATTTTTTAATTAAAAATTGTAATTTCAGGGGCAATAAGACTTTGTGTCTTATTGCCCCAAAAATTACAATTACAACACATGGTTTTGAGCATATACGGCCATCAAAAATTGGGTCAAGAGCTATCCATGGTCCAAGTTCAATCCATGTGGGGTCAAGGGTTCATGAAATATGGCTGTGACCTTGAAATAACCTTGTTTGACCTCAGTTTCAATTTTTTGACCTCAGGTCAATCTTTTCAACATTTTGGAAATTTGACCTCAAATGACTGTAGGCCTTACGGTTCCAAAGAAAAGTGACTGGTATGTCTCTTCCTCACTATATTCAGACAAGACAAAAATTCCAATTGATCATTTCTGAGAGATTTATAAGAGAAAACACCCCTCACCATTTCTGAACTTATTGAAGCTATTAATGCATTGATTGCATCTAGTTTTGTCTCCCTAAAAATATGTGGGAAATACATAAGGCTTTGGATGCATTCACTCGTCTAAGTGACATTCGCTCTGACATATTTGATAAAATAGAAAATGAAAGTCAATCTCATTGCGCGAACAAGAACTTTCGGAGTGATTTTTGCTTCCACTCAATCTGAATTGTAGCCAATATCGTGATATTTATTAACCAAATGTCGTTTCCCGATGGAGCAAAGTTTCCTCGGTGGGGTGAGCGAATGTCATTCGGGCAAGCTAAAGTCTTTAGACATCCAGCCTAAGTGTTGATAGCTCTACTATTTCAAAATATGTAAATACCACAGAGTTAAAAAGAAGAATCAATTTACTTTTTTACTGTGTTACCCATTTGGGAACGGCCATCATATCAATTGTATCCCTTTTCCGGGTGTGTTTGGGAAATGTCGGGACTTGACATAATTAAAATTTGTGAATCTAACTCAGCACAAGCCACAATAGAAGCAGTTGGAATCCAAGTAAAATGAATATGTTGCTTGTGTGTCAGGTCAAAACTAAAACTTTCCAACTAGCTGCCAAACACAATTTTTAAAAAATTCCAGAGGTAAAATATTCTCATTTCCATACGTCATAACAAGATAGCAGCAAGTACCAATTCCTATTTTCAAAATCCTTGGTATAAAACCTACCCTCAGTGCTGTGAGTGTACGTATAGTATTTCCACCACAGTTCTGTATAAGGGTTCTAGGAATCACTTCCAACGCTGACGACACGGCTCGGTATGGCCACTGTTGTACACCAGTAATACCCTTGGCCTTCTCAGTCATTGCCTGTGATAAAAACAAAATAGAAAGACAGTTTAACTTTACAATCACTTCCAACGCTGACGACACAGCTCTGTATGGCCACTGTTGTACACCAGTAATACCCTTGGCCTTCTCAGTCATTGCCTGTGATAAAAACAAAATAGAAAGACAGTTTAACTTTACAATCACTTCCAATGCCGACGACACGGCTCGGTATGGCCACTGTTGTACACCAGTAATACCCTTGGCCTTCTCAGCCATTGCCTGTGATAAAAACAAACAAAACAGAAAGACAGTTTAGCTTTAAATCATTTCCAACGCTGACGACACGGCACGGTATGGCCACTGTTGTACACCAGTAATACCCTTGGCCTTCTCAGTCATTGCCTGTGATAAAAACAAACAAAACAGAAAGACAGTTTAGCTTTAAATCACTTCCAACGCCGACGACACATCTCGGTATGGCCACTGTTGTACACCAGTAATACCCTTGGCCTTCTCAGCCATTGCCTGTGATAAAAACAAACAAAACAGAAAGACAGTTTAGCTTTAAATCATTTCCAACGCTGACGACACGGCACGGTATGGCCACTGTTGTACACCAGTAATACCCTTGGCCTTCTCAGTCATTGCCTGTGATAAAAACAAACAAAACAGAAAGACAGTTTAGCTTTAAATCACTTCCAACGCTGACGACACGGCACGGTATGGCCACTGTTGTACACCAGTAATACCCTTGGCCTTCTCAGTCATTGCCTGTGATAAAAACAAACAAAACAGAAAGACAATTCAACTTAAGTGCAGAGTTATGATTAAGCAAAACTGTCTAATGACTGACAAGTGGTTGTTACTTAAGAAACAAAACTAGCACAAATAATCTGCATGTTTCTGTTATGACGAGTTAGGTTCACCCATAGATTAAAGAAAGTACAGATAGAGAACAGGTCTATTTGCACCCTAAAAATTTGGCTAAGTTAAGGGATTGCGCCACTTGGGCGCCATGCCTAGACCGATGCTGCGCGAGTGCGTAGTGACTCCGCTATGCGTTCTGTCGCTCGCTACTATTACTTGACAACAACGCACTACGCATCTTACATTCTTCCGCCAAATTGTGCATTAGCAAAAAACAACACTTGACTGGCTCGACAGCCGCATTCTCAGTCAAATTACCATTCTGTTCCCACAATACGGGTTCACCTTAATTTTTCCATAATTTCCCTCATAAATGGAATCCTTCCCTCCTTCCAAAACCTCAACTTTGTTTACTTGATAACACAGGAGCTATTCTGCTTTTTTAGTATTTCTAGCTTCTTATATCTGCGACTATGATCGGCCCACAGGATCGGTTACAAGGTCGCATCTGATTTCACACCTGAGTTGGTTATCTCATCCGTAAAATGTAATTTCTATAAAATTTTGATATAATCTTATATTTACAAACAATACAACCACAAAACATCTGCTTTATTATGGCAGTCACTCTGCTTACAACTATATGAAACTCTGTACAGAATATGATACCTTTCTATCCCAACATATTAAAAGTCATCCTAGACTCTTTGATTATCTGAGGCAAGACATCCCAGTTTACTTCGCAAGACATTCAGGCCGTATTCCAGAAAGTTGTTTAGCTAAACCACTGTTTAACTGAACATCAACTGTCCAAGAATGATACCCACCATTGCAGCTTTCAAGCGGAACAGTTAATTAAAACCGTGGTTTAGCTAAACACCTTTCTGGAATACAAGTCTAATTGTCTAGTGGTTTAAGTCCTAGATTCTGAATCATGCAGCAGTGTGTCGCAAATGAACTAGTATTATAAATTCAGACTTCTGATCACTGTGTACTAAAAGTATTGGTTCCAATCTTGTTATGTAGCATACATAGCGTCCTTGAACAAGATATGTGACCCGTCATATCAAAAGGTACCTTAAGGGTGGCGAAATCAAAATCAATTTTTTGGTCTAATCTTAAAGCTGAGACTTCAAGCTTTAAAATGACACCTTCCTTTTGTTTTTAAGATGTTCGGTTGCAAAGTTATAGTCAAAACTCTGAAAGGCCTATGGCTGAGTCGGAAAAAGGTAGTTCTGAGAAAACCGTGTTTAAAGTTTGTGTACTCAAATTTACCTATTTTGTTCTGCACATAAATAGTGCTTCATTGAATCTCCATAGCAACGGGTAGTTACCAAAGTCGTATCATCACCAAATTTTGCACACATGTTGAGTTTGTCATACCAGTAAAATCATGAACTTTGTTTTGAAAAAAAAAATCAATAAATTAATTATTGATTAATTAAATTAATTGATTATTAGAACCTTTAATCCACAATTTTGTATAAAATCTTGGAAGGAGAGGGGATTTTTACCTTGGATATTTACAGCTTTTTCGAATGTTTTGGATTTTGGAACCTGATTGATGTGATTATATACTCTCCAAAGGTAACGTTTGCGATAAAATTAGAAATTCGACCTTGGACGCGATTTTTGACTATGCTCAGCTTCAATGGCCCGTATCTCGTAATATACTTTCTTTCTTTCTTCCAATATTGTGCAACCTCATATGCTTGAGGATATAACGCACAGGCGGATTTTGAAGTCCAGAAATTGACCGAAATGGGGTTGGGAACAGTCAGGGGTACAATACCCTACTCTTTACGATACTGGCTGCGATTACATGTACAGGTATGACTTTTCTGTTACATGGGACCGACGGCTTTACGTCCCCTCCGAAGGACGACGATCTCTCATGAAATATTTACCTAACTCTAAATACTTCATGTAAGGAGCGGAGTAGATCTAGAATATCTGCCCAATGCTGCCACTAAGTCAGATAAACGTCTAAGCAAAGATTCCGAGATTCCATTCCGGCAAGTGCCCTCACCGGGAATCGAACCCGGGCCCAATGCGTGTAAGGCGAGATCGCTAACCACTACACTACGGCGCCCCTGTGCCGGTATTAAGGTACCTTTAGATATGACGGGGCACATATTATCCTTCACATGCTCCTCTTGACCAGGGTGTCAATGGCTACTGACCAGGAAGGTAACAAGTTCACGGTGAAGGAGTTGTGAAGAATCCTCATCAATATAATCAAAATAATGACATGTGGGTGGCCTAACTAATAGTAAAGAGAGATGGGCACTCGTGACTTGTGCAAATACAGGCCATCCCCGTAATTTTTATTACCAAGGTCACAATTGTTTTTGCACTGAACTTGACATTTTGTCATCTCTCATCATAACAACCATCATAACCCATCTGCTTAAATGACAGTCAATCTGTCATCAATCACGTTATATAAAACTTACATAAAGCAAATCATGTAACCTTACTCCAAAAGTGTGTCAAAGGGTTACAAAGTCATATCTGACTTGACACCCAACTTCAATTCTTAAACTAAGGCGTGTTCACACATAATTTGGTCATGACTATATTCTCGCTCGTGAGCGTCTTTAGAGCGAGACAACTTAGCAGCTGCATTCACAATGGGACACAACTTGCGCGTTAAAACTAATGGCGCGTCACTTTTAGTCACGAGCGAGACACTTTCTATAATTGTGTTCACACACAGTGGCTCACGAGCGAGAATATAGTCATGACCAAATTCTTCGGTGTGAACACGTCCAAAGTCAGGCGCTTGTGGTCATGTTGTTATTATGATGGAGAAAGATGATATATTAAAATAAGTCATCTGTGTCCATCACAATAGCAACATGACCACTAAACATCTGCTTCATTAGTTGCAACTTGTTGATTGAATTAATGTTAAGGGACTGGAGCACTTAGTTTTTGTCTTGAGATAGGTACGAACAGTTTAACATCGTTTAACTTTTTCACTCGGGAAAAAAAGCGTGCACAGTTGGCCGGAATTTCTACTTCGACGCAATTATTTCTAAAAAAAAAAAAACACTACAAGCCCAAATTGGTCGAAAATTCGCCAGCAAGCAGTTGAAACCAAGAGCTATCTAGCGCCATCATTTTTACTAGCAAAGAGAGCAACCCTGGCGCTATTCAATTATCATATGGATCATAAAGTGAGGTATCTGTGAGCCGCTCACAGCGACTTTCCGGTGAAATAGGATGGACATTGAAAATATTATTCCAGAGTGAAAGAGTTAAGCATAGCTTATATGGTGTAAATTAAGATTTAACTTTTGAATTGTGTATCATTCATATTAGCAGCATTTAATACCAAAATTTGTGGTACCTTCAGATATGACGGGGCACAATTGGTATCAGTCCTGGTCCATAATGAGTTTTAGTTGAAATGGGCCGATGTAAATCCTAAATCAACTCAACTCAACTTCAACACTTTGCTCAAACCAAAATAGTTCACTAAAATATTAGCTAAGGCAGAGTAAATATCAGTAGAAAATTTCCAGGTAAATTTCCTTCCCTTGAGATCAAAAGCTTAAACAATTAGTGAAGTATTATTACAATTATTTTATTATTTAGGCATCATTAAAAATCAAGTCTCTAATATAACACCGGACACTTGATCTATAGAGATGCCAGAATAATTATAACATTTATCAAATATTCACAAGTACCAGGAATGTCTCAACTCATATTTCCCCACCAGTAATTAAAACTTGTTAGAGTATACTAACACTCCCACACCACTAAACCAATCAGCACAAATACCAGACTATTTTCAGTCTCTTAACATTTATCAAATATTCAGAGAATAAAAAAATACCAGGAATTACTCCCATCCGCTTCACCTTCAGGTAATCATACTGCCAAAACAAGGGTCACCGCCCACTGGAGATGTCTACATTCTATGAATCCACCTGTTACTTAAAATATCTTCCCACAAACCCACATGATTGTATCAAAAGTCTTGTCCTTTCCTCCCACACAGCTTGTCACACTTCGGCTATATTCAGCTCGTGTTACATAACAACATACTTTTCCATTATAAGGCAAGTTATTATTAAGCAAAAAAGGTGTATCATTTCAAAGATTCAAATTAAACTGCTTGTTTTTTTATACTTCTAATCATCTCGATTACCCTTTATTAAATAAATAATATATTCTTATAAATTTTTGAATAATGTTGTAATTGATACTAGATCTGCTGAATAACAAGAGATGAAAATGCTATTTTATAGAGCTGTATAAAGTTTGTTTTCTCAGAAAAATTATGAAAAATTAAAAAAAATATTCTAAAATTATTGAATAACAATGTAGATAAGTCTCTTTTAGAGCTGTTTTTTTTTTAAATAAAGTTTGACTTCTCAGAAAATTCTGAGAATCTCATATAAAGTTACCAAGCAGGTAGTATGGAGTACAAGACAATGTCAACCCAAAGCCAAGCCAAGCTGTGAGATTTCTTCGGCAATTCAGAATGACCAAAAAAAGGTCGAGACTTGGCAAGACAGGAAGGGTTGAAGGAACACATTATTACACAAGAAGTCGAAGTCATAACATGATCGCCTTTGTTTATTGCAGTAAATTTTGAACGCGTACTCAAAAGTTGTGAGTATAGACGTGGAACGTCACCACCTTTAAAATGCATGCTCATGGAAGAATACGAAAGAATGCTACTGTCTAAACAACCCACAAACAATAGAGATATCAAACTTAACAATGTGAACACAATGCCAAGCTGCCAGATTTCCTGGCAATATGAGTTGAGATGAAATGAAGAACTTGGCAAAGGCAGACAGGGCAGATATTGAGCTAGGAAGCAGAGGATCAGATTATACAGAAAAAGGGTAAAGGGGACGGCCTGATTTCACAGATCAGAGTGCCCATCTCTCTAACGAGGCGTTTGGGCCAGAATCCACAATTTGTTACATTTGCGGCGAGGGGTTTGCCACACCTCCTTCTCAGCGAGTCTGTTACCTTCCCAGCACTGAAGAATGCCGGTACCCATTTGACACCTGGGTGGAGAGGATCACATTAGGGCAAGTATCTTACTCAAGGACACTACACACGCCGCCAATCGAATTCGAACCCACAACTCTCAATGTCCGATGATTAACAGTCGAGGACTTAATAATCGGCTAGGCCACGCATGTCCCAAAATACAGAGAATTAAGGCATAAAATATAAATATATAAAATACATAAAATGTTGTTTTATTTCAGAAGTGCATTTCCAATCAATAATGTCTCAAGTTTGTATGTTTCTTAGCAGCTGTCTAATTTCAAAATATCAAATTGTTATAAATAAAATCCTTGTATTTCAACAAGGTAAGTTTATGCTGGGGTGACTATAGGGCATACTGCACTTCCAGTTTCAATTATTTACAATGAAGAACCACCATGTTTATCCTGGTTTTATACTAAGTAATCTTTTATATGTAACATACAAGCTCCACACACTAGTACAGGCATGAGATTACATCTTCCTGAAAAAAGCTGGAAACACTGGAAAAGCGCATGCAATTGGTAAAAAATGCCTCAAAACGGGCTGAAAACAAATAAAATTGCGGAAATTTTGACATCAGAAAAAGCTGGAACCAGCTGAAAAGCTGGAAAATCTCATGCCTGCTAGTAGGCTCATTCCAGTGGAAACTTAACCTTTTTTTATTTCAAGCAAAAAATCAGCTTTTTTATTTGACCACATAAGCATGTTTTTCCTTCATACATTTGTTATTTGGTACGTAAGAAGTATTTTCCAATCAGAAATTGTAAAGTTTGTCTATCCGTGCATGAATGAGCACATGTTTTGTTTCAAAAATGTCACAAACGTTACAACACAAAACAATGCATTAAAATTATTCCTGGCGATATAATGTTCTGTAATTTTTATGAAATATTTGTAAATATGTTTCCCATAATCGGTGTAAGGCGCAATAAAAAAATCGTTGACACTTCAGAGAAATTGTACTTTGAAGTCATTCGGAGCAAAAAACCATTTCTGTGCGCGGTCACAAACGTTACCGAACGTTACATGGACTTTACTCAGGATTTTGGCAATTGATTTAATTTTCAAACATCTACATGTCTTGACCCCACCAGTGAGCACCATTATCAACAACAAACTCGTTGATATAATGTTTTTGCTAGGTTCTGTGGCCATTTAAAAGTGAAATTTCTCAATTTTTCGGTCACAAACGTTACTTTGGAATGAGCCAGTAGCTAATTAACACCCCTGTCACTTCAAATAGGGTGCGCATCCAACCCCTCCCTTGCCTGTAACTGATACTTGTACACGGGTAACTACCTGAGTTCATCAGGTTCTTAAGGTGACCCTATGCAAGACCAAAAATTGGCAAAAATGGGTGAAATGATACCCTATCTCAGAACATAAAACTAATGGATACCCTATCTGGGACCATACCTGTTTAATGAATACCCTATCTGAGAATGTACGCCAATGTGACGAAATAATCATTACACGAAATCGTAGGTAAAATGCAACAGTGAACCATTTAAACACTTTTAAGAAGTGTTTCTAGGTATTTGAACACTTTAATTGGCAATTTAAGGCACCATTGTCATTAATTCAACCTTTCTTTGTTAGTCTAAGTTTGATACCCGAGACTTAAAAACCAAATTTGATACCCTATGTGAGATTTGAAAAGCACAAGGTCAATTTTGCTACCCTATATTGCAAGTCTCGAACCTTTTTGGTACCGCAGGTGGTTACCCGGTCAGAATACCATGTTAACCCCCACCCCCCACACCCGCCGACTCCCACTTGGAGTGGGCGCCAACCAAAGGCTGCGAGACTCAAGTGTGTCACATGTTTTAAATTTGGTATGGTACAGGGACCCTGAATTTTAGCCTGGCCCCCAGGGTAGTGGCAAAGGTAAAATGGCACTGGTAAGGTGTCAGACTGGAAAGGGTTAATATTTTGCAATAATTTAAAACCAACAAATTCTTTGCCATAACTTACTGTTTTAATATCAACCTTTGGCATAAAAAGAATTCAACTCAAATTAACCAAAATGTTAATTTACTAGACAAGTAGATATGTATGTACATGTATCCAAAATATAAATATCAACATCAACATTGCAGTTTACTAACATAGGTAAGCTCACATTGGACACACTAATACTATCAACTTACATGAGATAACGCCATCTCTACAGCGCCACCGCCTGGTACCAGACACGGTTCCATCATCACATTCCGCGCAGCATTCATTGCATCTTGTAAGTTGCGCTCTACTTCGTTTAGAACATCTTTGCTAGCACCTCGTAAAAGGATGGTACATGCTTTAGGGTTCTTGCACTCTGTTACAAAGGTGAAGTATCTGACAAAAAAGAAAGAAAGTATTTTTATGCAAATTGGTTCAAATATTATACTCAGAAGCAATAAACAATAACCACAATAGACTTCATACAATCATTTCTAAATCCTTAGAAATTTGTCACTTTGAAACCATTAACACGCATATTTACAGTGCGTGATTTGTTGATTGTTGTGTGGCAAAGAGAGGCGTACATGCCCAATTTACAATTAACCCTTGTGATGCCGTGTACCTTTATACCCCAGGACAGTGTATGCTGCCAAATTATCAGGAAAGCAGTTGACTGTAAAACCAAAAGATATCTAATAAGCACTGTCTTTTTGTGAAGTTGCAAAATTCTTCTCAGAAACAGAGGAGTTCCTTTTTATTCCTATGGGTTCAAACCAGAGACCCCTTGCACATAAGTCAAGCACAAGTCTAAACCCGTGGCCACTTATTTACAAACCAGTATTCCTTTTTTATACGAAACTGTAAAACACTCTAAAATTAACTGATAACAGCATTTAAGTATACCAATATGTTTGGAAGATCAGAGTGACAAACATGGTAATCAGCTTACCATTTTACCCCAACCTTCCAAATTTTGATTTAGCACACGGAGAACATCTGAGATCTACAGGATATACCAAGAACACAGACTGAAGAGAAAGTGTGCAAGTTTTGAACTTTAAAAAAAACACCCTTTTTCTTCAAAAATAAAAACCAATTTCATAATTACAAGTTTAGGACTAGCAAAACACCCCCAATGTGTAAAAGAGTGAGGTGTCCTTTTTGAGACCTGTGTCTTTTTTCAATATCAGGTTGCAGATGACTGTCAATTCTGCAAAAACATCTGATTTTTAATATATGAGCCAATGTCACAACCTGGCAAGCAAGCATTTGGTGCAACAAACAGGTTGCTGTTCATCAGTTCACTATTGAAGTATCCAATCAAGTGTCTATACTCGACCATTCCGTACACGTTCTGCTACCATTTGAAAATCTGACCTTGTAAATGCCCTTACTTAGCGTATAAAAATATGCACATTTCAAAACTGTTGGGGTTGGGACTTCGACCCCAGAAAACTAAAAAGATATTCTGATTATTTCAAAAAACTACTTTCCTTAAATTACACATTGAAATATACGGGTGATACCTAGGATGAATACCCTATAAAATCTGAGGTAAACAGGAAATTTATTGCGCGTCCTGTGCCGCCCTGAGAAATACCTAAGTGTTAATAACGTGCCGGTGTACAAGTGTTTACCGTCATAGCTTCACATTCATGTCCCAGTGTTCATTTTGGCAATCTCTGATCAACTTTGCAAACACGAACAAAGAATTTAAATTGAGAAATCGGTACTTGTAACCATCATTATGGGAACACATAAATCATAACAGGTTGCTCAAACATCATGAGCATTTTATATCAGGTGCAAACCACATCCATGCTTCCAACTGCGTCTGTTGTGACTTGCGCTGAGCTAAATATCTATTACGAAGTGTTTCCAAGTCTCGCTCAGACACTTCAAAAACATGAAGGTAGTACAATTGAACTCTCCCTCTATGACAAGCAATCAAAATGGCAACTTTTCCAATAAGGTAAACATGATGGTCACAGTGGGTGCCAATTCTTATTTTAAAATTTGCGCTGATAACCAGATAAATACCATCACGCTAATAAAACAATTCTCTAACTCTCATGAATGAAATCAAAAGTCTGCCAAAATCAGCTCTTTAAAGTTCACGAGTCGGGTCAAATGTAACATTGAAAATGAACAAGTCACACTGTCATGTATACACGTGACCTACATATATGGAGATCTCTTTGTGTAGAAAGCTGATATGGAGAAGAGTTTTAATTGGACTCAAAAATGACTTGGGCAATTATTTTAGTAATATGACAATTAGTAAACAATACTATTACTTACCCCCTGTTTGTTCACGCAATACGGAAAGATATCTATGGTTGGGTGCTGTATCACATGAGGCCTTCGATACAGCACCCAACCATTATAGATATCTTCCATATTGAGAAGAACAAACAAGGGGGTAACGAATTTATCACTTGGGTGTAGGCATGGATTTAATTATTAAAATGTAATTATGCAGAATTAGATTTATAATTTACCTAAATTATCTCCATAAATGGTAAAAGTCAACCAAGCAATACGGATTTGCAAAACAGGTAATATATAACCGTATTGCACGGTTTAAGGATAAGTTTGCGTGCGCGACTTTTGCAAGCGCGCAATAAAAACACATCACACGCAGTCATCCCTGCGTGTTAAATTTTAAATTACGCGGTCAAGGTTATTTTTAGACTTAAATATGTAATACGACTATATATATTAATTGGCTTTCAACCAATGGGATTCAAGGATTTAAGTCAACCAAGTGATAAAAGATGACATCAACTTACTCATCTCCAAACTTCTGTATTTCAAAGAGTCCAGCTCCTGTACCGATATCTTCCTCCTTAAATTCATCTGTTCGGTTTGCTATTGTGGCACCGCATGCTCTGCAAAAAAGAAAAAAGAAGATTAAACATGGAGAAAATATATAGATTAATTACACGTGGGAAAGATTTTATACCTAATTCTATCTAGTTTTGTGAAAAAAGAAAGCTGATTATAAATATTATCTTAGCCTCACTGATTGAAAATAAAAATAGAAAACAGAAATCTTATTCCTTGCAACCACTACACTTTCCAAATTTGGAAATTTATTTCCTTTTCATTTCCCCATCTTCAAACAGTTGCATATCATATTTAATTCATCACATTGATGCGTTAACTAATCTTAATTGTTGGAAATCTCTGTCTCATAATAGTAATTTGATTTACCACAGGATATCATTATTCCAATTATATTTCAAGTTTCTTTTTTCCAAGTTTACAATCATTAATAATAATAAGGACAACTTTCTAAGACATTCATGATTTCCTGTAAGGTAAATAAACCGAGAACATCACATTTCCAAAAGCATTGTTTTTACCACTTAGATATCAAAATCAAGGATTTATTATAAAATAAGAAATTTCTTTGTTTTGGTCTTCAAACTTTTGTGTTAGTGTTTTTACTCTTTACCAAATCGACCAAAAAACTGTGTATCATAAATGATACAATTTTGTACCAAACACTGGGTCATGCTTTTTAACATGGCCCCCTAAAAAGGTGGATTTGTTACATCTCTGCAGCACCTATTTGGCAAATTCACTATCCATAGTGAATTTGCTCCAGACAGCAGAAATCATTGGATCTGTAGCAGAGACTGAGATGATGAATGGCAGAATAATTTATGCCCTGCCAGTATGACACCAAATATGACATGCTAAGCAATAAATCTGATCTTTTGTTCTCAATCTCAATTACAATTTTGCACTTTTGTAATTATAAGTGATGTCAATCATCAAAAAATAAACATCACTTTTGGACAAACCTATTCAACCAAAACATTCCTATCCAAGTTAAGAAGTTCACATCCCATGTGTATGCCAACATACTGTCTACAAGTATCATGTGTGCGTCTCAACTCTGTTTATATATTAAGTATCAAAACTCACCCAGTTACTAGATCACGCACATCCCCTGACAAGGGTAAGTGCAATACTTGTGTGTGGTGATCATAGTTCAAAACCAGAAAGCATGATCCAGTTGTCTGGGTGATAATTGGATTACACATAACACTTCAAATACTGAATTCTCACAATTGATAGCCATTGACCAATAAGATTCCTTGTTAAAAAGGGAAATCACATGCAATGACTAAACACGTCTGATAATGGATGAACAGATTTCCATTAACATTTTTTAATTTTTACCTTGCAATCCTATTGTTGTCAGATTTTCTTACTCTACGAATTGCAGTGATGTTGGCCTTAACTAGATAGTGCTGTGCTAAATCTGCAATAAACAAACAAAAGAGACAAGTATATATATGGTTATATAAAGTTGGAGTATCCATCATCAATGGAAATATATAGTTGGAATAAATGGACAAATAAATTTTCTCTGATTCAGGCACAGATGACCCATCAATCAGGTATAATCTATAAACCTTGAAGTATGCAGCAATGCACAAAAACCAATATATGACCATCAATTGACCATACAGGGAAATAGTTAAGTCCATATATTTTTCGAAAAATAATAAGTACCCAATCTTGCCGAATATTCAAATAAACTTATATTCAACGTTTATTTATGTGGTAACAACAAAATTAGCATCTTGTCTGGAAGATGAAGGTGACAAACATGATAATTAGCTTATCATTTTACCCCACACTTCCAAGTTTTGATTTAGCACACGGAGAACATCTGAGATCTACAGGATAAACCAAGAACACAGACTGAAGAGAAAGTGTGCACGATGTTTCCATCTAATCAAGAGACATGTAGCAAGAATTGAAGAACAAAAATAATACCAAATCATTACCGATTCATGTACCAAAAATATTAATATGCAGTGATTTGGTCTTAATCAATCCTAATCAATCATTTGTCTCTTACACAATACAAAAACACCAGTTCACATTATTGTAGAATACAAGGGATATGCCATGAATCTCGTAACAGAGCATGATTGCTTGCTGCATTCTTCAAAGTTTATAAGAGTATATGTGACCCGTCATTCCCAAAATTTGATTTTTTGGTCTCATCTGAAAGATTATATTTTAAGCTTTAAGATGACACCTTGCTTTTGGTTATAGGATGTTCGATTGCAAAGTTACTTCCAAATTGGTAAAAGGCATCGGGCTGATTCAGAAAACTATAGTTCTGAGAAAATTGAGTTTAAAGTTTCTGTACTGGTAAAAGGATTTTTATCTCAGTTTTTAAACTTTTGTCTTTTGTTTTGGATTTTGAAACCAGATTAATGTGACAGAATATACTTCAAAGGTAACGTATCTGATGAAATTAGAAATTTGACCTCGGATATGATTTTTGACCATGCTCAGCTTCAATGGCCCGTATCTTGTAATTTACTATGCCGACCTTAAGGTACCTTTCGCAATACAAAAACACCATTTCAAATTATTGTAGAACACAAGGGATATGCCATGAATCTCGTAACAGAGTCTGATTCCTAGCTGCATACTTCTAAGTTTATAAGAGTGTATATAAACTCTTGCAGTCCATGCACCTCATACAAATTTTTACAAAAACAAGCTTCTGCAAATACTCTTAAAAGTGTACCATTAATCAGACGCTATACTCTGTAAATCTTGAAGTATGCAACAAGTAGCCGATTAACACACAAAAAGCAATATGACCATACAGGGAAGTAAATTAGTCCATATTTCACAAATCGTGCAAGGTACCAAATCTTGCTGAATATTCAAATGAATTTATTTACAATGTTTTTCTATGTGTTATCAAAAAAATTAGCCCAAAATAATGAAGAATTCATATAAAAATACATTAATATGCAGTGATTCGGCCTTAATCAATCATTACTAGTCTCTTACACAATACAAAACCATCAAGTTCACAATGTTGAAGATTACAAGGGACATGCTGTGGATCTTGTAACAGAGTCTGATTTCTTGTTGCATACTTCAAGGTTTATAGAGTTTAAATATCTGATCAACATACTACATTCATCATACCGGCGACTTGTCAATCTTATTTTATTGCATATTCAAATTGGTGATTGTTAACATGAAGCATGACATGTCAGAATAAACGCCTAGATATACTTTGTCATTTTTACCATTTTGAAAATCCATAGAGCTGAATGCATATTGACCTCCAGTATTATTGATCAGAATAATCCACAAAAGCTACAAATAGAATGATAAAAAATCAAGACGGTGATAAAAATTCCAAATGAAAATGTTTCTCTTTGGAAAAAAATCAAAGGAGTCAGAAAATCTTTTCAGCAGAATAAAATCCATAATACCTGTCAAGGACAGATTTCAATGATTATAATGAAAACACCAAGGTAATTATGGTATTGTTCTCGACCTAATGAGATCGATCTATGCCCCGTTGAACACCATCATGAAACATTTTCATAAATGGTGAAAAATGTTACACCATCATGAAACATTTTCATAAATGGTGAAAAATGTTACTCCATGACAAAAATTTTACACCATGAGAAAAAATCAAAATGAAAATTTTCATTCCAAATGAAAATGTAACATAGTGGTGAAAATGTAACACCATGAGAAAAATTCTGAATGAAAATGACTACAAAAATGACAAAGTATATCTAGGCCTTAAGACTAAATAAAAAAAATAATGTGTTGAAGATTTTCATTTTATACAAATTTCTGAAAATGTTTCCGAATATTGTGCACTCAAAATCGTGAAATGAAAGCAAATATTTTTCAAGTAGTTTGAGAAAATTATGAACATTTCAAAATCTCCTGTTGAAGGTGATTTTGGTTCAATCATTCCATGGTTGCTTACCAGAGATGCCCTTTTCTGTGAAGAGAACATCTGGTTTGAAGGCGATGATCTCTGCGCAGATTTTCTGGACGTATTCCTCCTCCAGCTGCAAGATCTTGGCAAAATCTTCCTCCTTGGTGATCTCCAGATTGGTCTGCAACCCACAAAAATAAACAGCATTTTTGATTTAGGAATGAGTAATTTACACTAATATTCTCTTATTAATGCAGTTTCCTCTGAAGCGTACAATGATAATTTTATTTCCTTTTTTACAATACCCAGCACACTAGTTGCTGATTTCGCAAGCATAGCTACGATTTGATTTCAGAGATGTAAAAACAGTTTAATAATTCAAAATGTATCATAAAGTATATTGATTTTACACTTGGAAAATATTCAAACCCTTCATAATGTTACGAAGGGTCATAGGTGGTCATAGTTAACGATTACCCAGGACTACTGAAGACTAACTATTGGAGTTTTGATTGAATGTGTCTTTCTGTAGATCGAAATTTAACTGAAATCGAGGCTATGGTACCAAATGCTCCGTTACCTCATTTTTGCACGGAATGAATTGTATGCAAGATTTTGACGGAAACGAACCACTGACTAAATTTCGAGCTGCCAGAAGGCAAATTTGTTTTGATTGCTGTGTGTCTATGGATCCTTCACAGCTGTCTTTTCTTGCTGACAATCTTTGAATACATATCTCAAATTCATGAGAGTTAGCAAAATCCACAACCTTGAAAAGATTTTAACTCCATATATCAAAAACATGATTAAGTTGGGTTTGTCATAATGATGTGTATTTCTGTTCATACGGAGATCATTTTCATAAATTCTGTGAGTTTTTGTGTCAAAAAATACTTCCCTGAGTAAAAGCTCTTCTGGATTTTAATCCATAACTCCATACCAGTTTAATTCTAAATTAAATGGCGCATGATTATTTGGATTAATCACACAAAAAGGACACCCATGAAAGGTTGACTGATGCTACACTAATCTTGTGTGGAACATGGAGGTGACAAACATGGTAATAAGCTTACCATTTTTACCCCAAACTTCCAAGTTTTGATTTAGCACACGGAGAACATCTGAGATCTACAGGATATACCAAGAACACAGACTGAAGAGAAAGTGTGCACTATGTTCAATGTTTTCATTAACAGGTGCAATGGAGCAAATTTGTGCCAGGTGATTGGCAAAATGTTCCAGATTCACTGGTAAATTGAAGAACAAATTTAAGGGGTGAAACCCTAAATTTACAGACTTTTGTAAAATAAAAACCACTTAAATCTGCATATCATAAGCAGAATTAATACTCAACGCAGACGCAATTCCGATAATTTTCTCAGCGACACCACAATTGAATTTACGCTTACGAAAATAACGCATCAAATGATATGAAAACACAATGAAAGTTAAAGGGACTGACCTAGATTCTTCCCACTTATTTTTTACCTACATATTTTTTTACTTTAATCGATAGAACATATTTGTAGTAATATTTTTTCCTTTTTTTTATCTCTCGATGTAAGAAAAAAAAAAAGCAACAAATATCCTGAAAACCTCAAAAAAAAGAGATGTGGTAAAATTCGAATTTTTAACCCTATGCGCGCGGGAAGCTGAGACAGAGTTCCTTTTTTCTTTTGCCTAAATCAAAAACATGATATAAAGTTGGGTTTGTCACAATGATGTGTATTTCTGTTCATACGGAGATCATTTCATAAATTCTGTGAGTTTTTGTGTCCAAAAATACAGCCAGCCTTGAGTAAAAGTTCTTCTGGATTTAATCAATACCTCCACACCAGTTTAATTCTAAATTAAATGGCGCATGATTATTTGGATTTGATTCACACAAAAAGGACACCCATGAAAGGTTGACTGATGCTACACTAATCTTGTGTGGAAGATGTAGGTGACAAACAAGATAATTAGCTTATCATTTTACCCCATACTTCCAAGTTTTGATTTAGCACACGGAGAACATCTGAGATCTACAGGATATACCAAGAACACAGACTGAAGAGAAAGTGTGCACTATGTTCAATCTTTTCATTAACAGGTGCAATGGAGCAAATTTGTGCCAGGTGATTGGCAAAATGTTCCAGATTCACTGGTAAATTGAAGAACAAATTTAAGGGGTGAAACCCTAATTTTACAGACTTTTGTAAAATAAAAACCACTTAAATCTGCATATCATAAGCAGAATTAATACTCAACGCAGACGCAATTCCGATAATTTTCTCAGCGACACCACAATTGAATTTATGCCATGTGGTATGTAAATGCTACACACACCCTGCATTTTTGTTTACACCAAGGAATTTTTATAGGGGAATCGGGATATGCCACCATCTTGTGTCGCTCATGGATCAGAGTTATTGTACCTCCAGATATATTCGGAGTTTGGCCCGATATCCAGACAGATCGCGTAAATCTTCACTTGACCCATATACAGTGTGTGCATTTTGTTTCACGCGCAAACCGTGTCTGGTTTAATGTAGCGTGTATTGCGCCAATTTTCCTGCTAACCCATTGCAAAGACTCTCGAAGTGAGGCACGCGGAACCATAAAATGACGGAGGTACAATAACTTCCATGAGTGACAATCCAAGATGGCTGCCGTTCCAAAGGACTTACACGGCGATGAAATCAAAATGGAGGCGTGTACTGATTCCCCTTCTTAAAATTCCTTGGTTTACACTGTCAGAGGAATTATGGAACCAACTATAAACTCACATCGTCGTCTTCGATTTGACAAAACATACCTGACTCTCCCCCTTCTTGTATTCCAAAGAACAATCTAACAGCATGATGCGTGGGTTTTCAATGCGACGCCTCATACGTTGATGGGTGATATCTTTGTTTAGCATGACACCTGACAACACCCTGGAATCTTCTATTGTGCCACCAGGAATCTGAAAATACATCATTTAACAAATAACAACATTTCACTAAATCTGAGATAGACTGAATTATCAACAACTCTATGAGCAAAAATTGAATAGACACATTCAAACGCCAAATTACTCTCAAAGCCATGTTATAATGTACAAAATAGTCATTGTTGTTGGAGACCATAACTTAGCTGAAGAGATTCATGCCAAGTTGCAAAATTCAGGAAAGATTTGACATTCGTAATACTTTGCACAAATCAATCAAATGTCATGTACTTTAAAAATAATTTTGAGTTTGAAATATGGTGTTCATTCTTTGTTTTAATGCATTATCAAAATAAACATTTCAATAAACCTTTTCAAACAGTGATCGGAAAACTTCGGAAAACATGGTCACGTGCCACAGCTGCGTGATACTCGGCAGACGACAATGAAAACAAAATGATAGTACCGCAAAAGTGCATAATAAAAACGGCAACGTTCGTCGTTGTTGGAAACATTGTGTAGAAGTGTCGAACTTTTTTGTCAAACAATGAGGCACTGAGGTACTGTTTTTTCCCGGAAACGATCGGAATTGTTCTGAAAGCTTTCGGGAAGCTTCGGAAACGATAGGGGCCGCTTCAAAACTCTACCTGTGGTTGCCTGACGGTTCTGGGCGGTTCAACCTGAATAAACAATAGCCTACCGTACAAAACCAGCAGACAACTACCGATTGAGTTTTGAAGGTGCCCCTTAGTTCTTTGTTTTGAATGGTAACATGGCCAACTTGTTTATTAGCTGTGCCACAGGATTTCAAAAACAACAAAAAGTTGACTTAAACAACTGTAATCTTACATATATTTAACTGTAATCTTGTCTGGAAGATGGAGGTGACAAACATGGTAATAAGCTTACCATTTTTTTTTTACCCCCAACTTCCAGTTTTTGATTTAGCACACAGAGAACATCTGAGATCTACAGGATATACCAAGAACACAGACTGAAGAGAAAGTGTGCAAGGATTGTACTCAACAAATCTTTCTATTTTAACTTAATTTGATTTCAACACAATTCCAATTTCTATTTCTGAATGTGAGGTAATGCTGCTATATTTGTAATTCTTCCCAAATTATCTTGTTATTTATATCAAGTCATAAAATCCATGGTATTTGTCTTTGGATCTTTCGTATCAAGTTGAAGTTTGTGTCCTTCAGAAACATTCTTGACATGTATGTCTATACCGTGATAACTACCACTCTAAATTAACATAACAACAGATCCATGCTCTGTAGCAGAGATGATCCGTTGTTACGGAACATATAATAACAAACCCATGCTCTGTATCAGAGATACTCCGTTGTTACGGAACGTATAACAACAAATCCATTCTCTGTATCAGAGATGATTCGTTGTTACGGAACGTATACCAACAAATCCATGCTCTGTATCAGAGTTGATTCGTTGTTACGGAACGTATAATAACAAATCCATGCTCTGTATCAGACATGATCCGTTGTTACGGAACATATAACAACAAATCCATGCTCTGTATCAGAGATGATTCATTGTTATGGAATGTATAACCACAAACCCATGCTCTGTGTCAGAGATGATTCGTTGTTACGGAACATATAAACAACAAATCCATGCTCAGTAGACCTTTTCAAAATCCATTCGGAAATCTCTGGAACATTGATCACATGGCCATTTTTTCAACCAATCACGTACAAGCTCATTAGTATGCACGATTTTGTCAACAAAAAAGTCCGAAAAATCACTCGCATTTCAGTGCAATACAAGTGAAAAATAAATAGAACCAGACCCATACAATGTTAGATACACTCATTCTGAACAACTTTTGGCTGGTGGTACCATAAGCTCACCGACATAAAGAGTGAAATTTCCATTTGAAATCGGCTGATCTGCGTTGATTAAGCTTAAGATTTGAAGTTGCATCAGGGCGATCAAACTGAAAGTGACTCTGTAGCGCTGACGCTAATTCCAAGTTCGAATTCGTACGCAACCAGTTAACGAGAACGCGAACGTAACATTCTGGTTATTGTGTTGAAGAGTCACTTTTTCTTTCGGCAATTGCCGGAAAGTGTAAAATCAGCATCGGAAATTCTCGGATAGTCGTGTTTTGAAAAGGTCTGTAGTCTGCATCAGAGATGATTCCTTGTTATGGAAAGTTTAACATCAAATCCATGGTCTGTATCTGTTTTGAAAGGTAACATGGCCAACTTGTTTATTGGCTGTGCCACAGGATTTCAAAAACAAAAGGTTAACTTAAACAACTGTAATCTTACAAATATATTTAACTGTAATCTTGTTTGGAAGACGCAGGTGACAAAGATGGTATTAAGCTTACCATTTTTACCCCCAACTTCAAAGTTTTGATTTAGCACACGGAGAACATCTGAGATCTACAGGATATACCAAGAACACAGACTGAAGAGAAAGTGTGCAAGGATTGTACTCAACAAATCTTTCTCAATTTAACTCAATTTGATTTCAACACAATTCCAATTTCTTTTTCTGAATGAAAGGTAATACTGCTATATTTATAATTCTTCCAAAATTATCTTGTTAACTATTTCAGTCATAAAATCCATGGTACTTGTCTTCGGATGTTTAATTCAATTTCATATCAAGTTGACAATTGTATCCTTCAGTTACATTCTTGACATACATGTCTATACCGTGAGATAACTACCACTCTAAATTAACATATCAAGGATTGAGAGCCAAAAGGCAGTATCTGAATAACAACAATTCTAAGGTTCGAGTTCGAGACCTGATAGTTCTGTTGAGATGAATGATTTAATAAAATCAACCAACTTGAGAGTTAAATCAAGATAAACGATTTGATTAAATCATTTTTCTGGAAAGAATCATCAGGTCTTGAACTCTTTGGACCTTGGGATTGTTGAGTCCACTACACTAAATAGACTAGCCTGGGGGTCGTTTTTGTGATCAGTGTTTAAAACACAGCAAATTTGACTGCACTTCTAAAAGCTAACTTTATAAAATTGTAGAAGTGGTACGAGTTTGGTTAATATTTTGGTCTAATTATAAAATTAGGTCTATATTCAGGTTTTCCATTGCCATTTTGGATATCTTGACTACTTTGTTTTTATGGCTATTAAAACAATATGTTTGATTCTGGTAATTCACAATTTACATGAATAGGGATATCGTTCCAAACTTTGATGCCGTGTATCTTTTGCCTTGGCGTACTTTTGTCTTCATTAATAAAGAAAAAGCAGTGTTGAAGCAACCAGTTGCTTTATTCTGGTTGCTTTATTCTTCAGTTTTCTTGTGCGTCTTGGATGCCATTTTGTACAGTAAGTCAATGGGCAGTTATAATGTGGTGTGTCGCCTGCTGTTACACAGATACGGCCTTTCGGCTCTCAACCCTCAGTATAGTGCATCCCCAATGCATGCATGAGCGAGCACTTTTTAAAAACAATTGTTAGTAGTACAAATCCTGCAAAGCAGTGGGAAAACCAAATGATCAAGAGGTAACAAGTAAATTTTCATCCCAATCCTCTACATTGGTATTTTTCTTAATCAACATTTATGCTGGTTCCTTCTATTCATCACTGTTCTCACTAGCCTAGTTGGTTAATTCTCGGACCGTTAAACATGTTAAACATGAGCTGTATTGATCGTTTCGCGTTCCAGCTCTATATCAGCGATGATTTGTTGGTACGGAACGTATAACAACAAATTTATGCTCTGTATCAGAGATGATTCGTAGTTAAGACGTTCCGTTTTCTGAAGATTATAACGTACCTTTTCTACTTTAGCGTAGCGTTTGATGTCAATTTCTTTCCTGCCATTCTCCTCTAAGAACACTGTTGACACGGCATCATAAGCTATCTTACAAGCCAAATCACCCCTACAAAAATAAACACACAAAGAGTGATTTATTTATAATTAAATAGGTTCACTTTAGTAAAACAATTCAAACTTAGTAGCCAAAAAAATCTTAAAAACTGAATTAAGACCTGCCTATTTCACATGAAAACCAATTGGACAGAAAATGCAGAAATACAAATAATTTTAAACTGAAATTACACTCTGTAAAAACAAAATTCTGATTTGATTATTTTCACCAAAAACGACACCATAATTGTATTCACACTAAAAAATAAATCAGACTTAATTAGCAGACAATATCAAAGTTCAGCTTTTCTCAACTCAATTTGCATTGATTCAAGTGGTTTGCATTTGATATTGATCTATTGGCACTGCTCAAGAAACTCATCTACACATACTCGGTGTATTTGTAAATTCTTTAAACAAAATTTCATGTTAAATCAAATTTTACCTACATTTGTATACCCTACATACCTGTTTTATAACGTTAGTTTGTTTTGCTTAAGAAAATTATGAAAATTAAAACACATGCCCATTTTTACATGTACTTGAATGAAAGTTAATACATGCTGGTAGATAAACATACTAAGATGGTTTAAACAGACTTTCAGCACTGCAAAAAGAAGCTGCAAAAATAACTGGCTGTAATAATAACAAAAGTATGTTGCACATTACAATTACAGAACAGAGTATCTTACAACATTCAAACCAATCTTACCATTTGCTGATGAATTTGGTGCCAACACAGCTCTGTATAATCTTCATCATCTCATCTCTGTTGCTTACATCAACAGGTTTACTGAAAAGAAACAGATACGGTAACCATCAAGTTCATTGCCCTGTCATGTATGATATGGATAAAAGGATGGATCAAGTCTGATGGACCTCACAATGAATACAACCCTACAGAATATATCTGCTTCATATATGATCATTTGATGTCCGTCAATCATTATTTACAAAGTTGTGTTCATTGAATATACAGCAAGTAAACTGTGTACATTGCAGTGTATTTAGCCAACTCAAAACTTTCACTGGTTGGTTGTAAAATTGAGGTATATCCAAGGAAATTGTAGAGGAATCTGTACTCACCGCCATCTTAGCTTGTTGTTGCTCATGCAGCAGAGTTATTGTACCTCTGGTATGTTCAAACTTTGGCCCGATATCCAGGCAGATTGCGTAAATCTTCACTTGACGCATTGATAGCGTGTTTATTTTGTTTTATTCGCAAACCATGTCTGCGTTTCAAGTAGCGTCTATTGCAACTTACTCTTATCAAAGTACACCAATTTTTTCCGCTAATTTGTTTTCAAAGACTCTCAAGGTGTGGTACGCAAGCCGTAAAATGCTAGAGGTACAATAACTCATACTTCATGAGCGACAATCCAAGATGGCCGCCATTCCATAGGATTTATAAATCAAGATTCCCCTACACAATTTCCTTGGGTATATCAAATCTGATTCATTTGTTGATGTCTGTTTAGCATATGAACAAATCTGATTGCACACATTCCTACCGCTCATTGTCTGCCATTATTAAAGTGGTGCACAAGTCATATTCTGTTACGCATGTATTAAATCTGCATTGTACCATGGTTCAAACAGAATTGGATTAGAAATATGTGCTTCATTGTGCACTATCAAACAAAGTTTTACTCATGTCATTGTCAATATCCCTGAGTTGCAGGGATTTGTGAAATCGGATTTGTCTATCAATCTGCACTTAGATTGTAATATTCCCTATAACAGCTTCCCAATATCGCTTGCATCGAAAAAGCAATTGATTCTAAATATCTTGCCCAAGGACATAACCCGTTGGCTGTAGCTGGATTCGAAACCAAGACCTACTGATTCAGATAAAATTGGCATCCAACGAAAATGGCAAAAGTTTGTATTTTTTCTTACACATCAAGATCATAAATTGCAGCATCTTTGAACTCCTCTTAAATACTTGCATATTGCCAACATTGTCTGGAAGATGGAGGTGACAAACATGGTAATTAACTTTCCATTTTTACCCCCAACTTCCAAGTTTTGATTTAGCACACGGAGAACATCTGAGATCTACAGGATATACCAAGAACACAGACTGAAGAGAAAGTGTGCACGATGTTCCCATTAATGTTGTTTTAAACTCACCTAGACGTGATACAAATTTGATTTCACTTTGTTAACATTGTCTAGGAAATTGTGGCATCAACTTAAGAAACACATGGTGCATGCAGGCTAATAAAATTAATGAAAATTATGGCCATGGGTCAAACAACTTGCAAAAGTAATGATATTTTCAGGATAATATCAGACAAACATTATTAGTTATTGGGTGAAGCGGAGGTATGTTATGGGAAATATAGATTTATGCGGTTGAGCCCAAGTGAATTAGAATAAATCTAATTTAAGTTAGGTACGTGTCATGAGTGTTTACCGGTGCGTGTGGAGTGGTCATTATGCTATAATGACTTGTATTGTGTTCAATACTATAAAATTTGCATGTTCTATTAGGGGCGTAGTGGTTTACGATGGATTTACCACTTCACGCTAGTTCCTCATTCAGTACACACGCAAAATTTTCAACAGCTATTTCATAGGCAGCCTTTTTAGTAATGCTTCAAGCATGTCTACAGCACCAGTAACGAAACAGGACTTGGAGGATATTTTAACCGCGTTCAATGCTAGACATGAACAATTGGTGGAAGACAAAGTAAACTGCCTGACTGCAAAATTTGAGGCTAAATTGAAATCTTCTTCCGAACAACAATCACTCAAATGGAAACGGGAAGGACACAAAAAGCAATTTGAATTTAACAAGGCTGTACTTGACTCCCTGGAAGAAATAGTGGAAATTAATCAGAGTCCAGAAATTGATACAAAATTGGACGGGATAAAAGCTTCAATAAACAATCGTCAGAAATTAATTCGTATTGCCGATACGTCGCCGTCAGGCTGGGTAACGGTGGATGAATATGTATCGAAAGAAATGGCCAATGATTCGGATGATGATCGCAGATTGGTGCGAGCAGAGACAAGAGCATCAAGAAAGCTCAAGGCGTCACAAAAACTTAAATCATCAAACAAGCGCTTCAAATCTCAACCAGCTACAGTTACTACTGCTGTTAATAATTCTAACCAGCCCTTTCGTACAGGCGGTACCACAGCGAGATTTAGACCATATCCAGTATCAACCGATACATGCTATTCCTGCGGTGGTGCCGGTCACTGGAGAAAACAAAATCCAAAATTGTGTGTAAATAGTTTGTTTTCTGGTAAAACGATTGAAGTTTAGAACTTAAATACTCGTGGGCGAAGTGTCATATCCAGGTAAAACTATTTATTTTTCCCCCTACTTTTTAAGCTTTATTTCACAAAAATTAACAAAAACGAACCACTTTTGGTGAACGTTTGCAATTCAACCAATTTTGTAATTTATCCCCTTGTTTTGGCAGCCATTTTGTTTTATGCAAATTAATCACTGTTCCACCACCTAGATTTTTCTAGATTTTTGATGTGTTGTTGTATATTATCCTGTGAATATCATAACTTTTGCAATTTGTTTGACCCATTTTTTTAATTTTTACTAGCCTAATGTATATACTCTATCAATCTTGAAGTATGTAACAACTTAACAAGCAGCCGTTTAACGCACAAAAACCAATATGACCATAGGAGGAAATAAATTAGTCTGTATTTTCCAAATAAACAAGATGTACTTAATCTTGCTGAATATTCAAATTAACTTATTTTCAAGGTTTATCAAAATTAACCACAAATAATACCAAAATCATTAACAATTCACATACAAAAATATTAATACGCAGTGATTTGGTCTTAATCAATCCTAATCAATCATTACTAGTCTCTTACACAATACAACACCAGCATATCAGTTCACTGTGTGGTAGATGGATCTTGTAACAGAGTCTGATTGCTTGTTACATACGTCAAGGTGTATAGAGTATAATTGGATGGTAACATGATTAACTGACTTCAATATTTGTTGTAATGAGGCAAAGTATTTACCTGACTTTATCTTTCATGATCTGCACCATGTCTTCCATTGCTTGCTTGTAAGCACTGATGATAACCGTTGGATGCATCTGTTGTTCTAAGAATGTTTCTGCCACTGCCATCATCTCACCAGCTAAAATATTAAGGGAAAAAAGGAAAATATTACTTAAAGGGCAATTTCCACTTTTCCACTTTTCCACTCTCAAAGTCACCTCTATCAAAATTCAGTTTCTTAGCTTATAAGAATCCTCAACTGGTATGTGTTACAATCCCCAAACCATTCTGTCATATGAACTTGCATTTTCGAGAAAAGTGATACAATGTAAAATGTGTCATTTTCTAATTATTGTCGGGGCCCCGACAGTAATTACAACACAGTAGCCTGTGGGGATTTTTCAAAATGCTGAAAATCTTGTAACTTGGAAACGAAGGGTCAGAATCAAGTGAAATTTTCAGTGTATATTTATGTTGTACATTTCTTTTTATTTAGCTAGAAAAGAAGCAATTTTTGTCACATCAAATTCATGAATTGCACCTTTAAGAATCATTGTAATTGCAAGCCCCTATCTCACAAGGCCAAGGTATAAGCCAAGGCTCTACAAAACAACTATTACCAGTGATATTTACAGTCAATACAAAATTTAAAATTGATGGAGGGGAATATTTGATTGATAGCTATATATAATCAATCCGTGGGTCAGTGGTAGGTTCTATTTTAAAAAGTAAAAGGCTGTGGTACTGCTTTTTTCACCATTCTCAATCAAATATGTACTACTTCATTATATTGTAGCATCAATGTCAATCTGTTTGATATCATTTAAACTTTTTAAAGGAAGATAATAACCTTGAACAATACCACCATCACACATGAGACATGACTAAATGGAAATTCCTATGTCTTGACTTCATTAATACGTGACATTAACATACTCCACTGAGATGCTTTGGGTTGCATTCTTAAAGAACACTTAATTGGCAATTTACTGCCTGGACTATCCATCTTAATGTAAACTCTAGGTGGATACTTCTCAATTAATTGATGCAGCATCGTTAATGGTTTTTTGAAAACCTTTAATATTTCAGACACTTCTTCATTGTAATGAGACCATTGTTGCACCAGAAGGCCTAATAAAATTGATTGTTTGATTCTCGTCCATAGGATTTTCTGGCTAGATGGGGGAGGTATGTTTTCTCCAATGCAAAATTAGTAAATTAGCAAAACATCTTTTTTTCTTTTTAAATGGGATTTTTTGAGGGATTAAACCCTCCTAGTAAAAAGTGATGACTTTCACTCAATCAACATGTGAATATTATTAAGCCAGTTTTCATTCTCCCATATATTTGTTTTTAAAATCCAATTCTACTTGACTTGAAGGAGTGCTATCGTATCAAAAGGTGACAAATCACTGTTAAAGCCATCTAGCTAGTGAGATACGGATACCCACCCTCTGATATCAATACTATTTACTAAGTCCAATATTTTCAATCCTGCTCGTATATCGCTATTAATTACAAGCTTACGACAACTTAGCCATCTGGATTTTCATTTGCATTCCTGCTTAAATTCAAGCAGCATAAGACTGAGAATAATATTTGGTTCTAGAAATTGTTTGTATTTAGCTTATATAATACAACAAACTGAAGATTTATGAGGCAGAAGATTGAAGACCTTTTCAGCAACAAGGGGTGTTCAATAAATTCATGGCCTGAGGTAGAAAGAGATGCGCTATGCAGTTTTTATTAATATGTTAAGTAGATGAACTCAAATGATGACTATTTGGAAAGTTTCAAGTAAATATCTGCTTTCATTTTTATGATAAGAACCCACATATATTCCAGTGACTGGGTGGTTTTGATGGGGTGGGTCACATGTGGCAGCAATAGCAGCAAAACTTGTTATCTGTACACATTTGACTACTTCTCGTATAAACCCGAATGCACAGTTGTGTCTCCAAATGGCTCGGAACTAGAATTGCCTACTTTAAATTTTATTCTAGCCTCACCATTACTTAAAAAAATCCTCAAAGACTTCATATCATTTTGCTGCAAATCCCTTTATTTTCACTTATAAATGATATAATCCAATCAACTTGGAAGATTATTAGCCAATCATGAGCCAGACTTGCTTACCCAGGATGATAACTGATGTGGTACCATCACCAACTTCTTCATCTTGTGTACGACTGATCTCTATCATGGATTTGGCTGCAGGATGCTGAACAGTGATCTAGTTAGATAACAAATAAAATAATTGCAAAAATAGGACTTGTGCCAAAATATGAAGTCAATTTCTAAAATTTCATGAGTTACAAAATTATTATTTTAATCACTTGGCACCTGATGGGCAATTTTTTTTTTTTTTTGAAAATTTGGGTCATCTTATAAAAAAAACCTGGATAGAAATCTCTTTCAAGGTGGGTTGAACTCCCCACCCACAAGCTCCTGGATGGAACACCTGACAGACAGACAAATGGATAGATGGGAGGACACTGACTTTCATACTAAGCAAGCCAGACCTATTATAAATTCTTGCAGCCCAGGTCCCATTAGCTCAGTGTAACTGCCGAGTACATTAGCTGAATACATTAGCAAGGCTCTAGGTTGCCTAATGTAATTGAATTAGGTGTGCTGACATTTCAGGCTGCATAATTCCTGGGCTACAAATTCCTACCATGCTGCCCTGAATCAGTTAGATTTCTCTGAGAAAAAGGTTTACAGAAATGTTTGAATTCTCCCACATTCAAGCACGAGGTATGTCCATAGATTTACAGGGAAGATACCAGGCTCATCGACATTTTTATCCTGGCAAGGAGACAAAATTGGGGGTATTCAGGTTTTTTCCAATGATACATCAAATCTTGTCATAATAAATTAAACACACACATATGCTTTGCAAGATGGCCTATCATTCACATAAAGTATTGCGCAGTTTGTCTCTACGCCCAAAACAAAAAGTTGAGTTTTGACAGGAACCAAGTGGCCCGGAAAAATAATCCGATTTGTGTTCCATAGATGACGACGCCATTACATGGGCTGGTATACACAATCTGGTATATTCCCCGTAAATATATGGGTATGTCACAAATCTGCGCAAGAATTTGGATTATAGTGAACTACCTGTAAGTTAATGTTTTGTGAGAATGAATTGAATTCTTAGATTCTCACATAACTTTAGCCCTGCAATTTTCTCAAGTTCGGAAATTATTGCTTTCTTTTGCAAGCCATATAACAAGGTCAAGAAATATGGACTGCAGCATCAAATATTATAACTTCCATTTAGGTGATTTTTATTTTTCTACGAGATATCCATTGATTTCAGAAAACACTTTGGACAATGTCAACTGTATCACTAACAAAAAATACAAATTAAAAAAGAATGTAGAAAGTGCAACACTTGGAAACCTCATACTAAGCTTGTAAACGAAACACGGTTATACCGGTACACGAACGCAAGATTCGTGTTATGTAAGAAATATGCGGTAAACAAAAACACGAAACAAACGAAAGCTGTCCGATAAAATGTCATTTTATCCACACAAAAAATGTAATTTGCGCTTCGATCGAGAAAAATGAACTTGTTTTGTTTATGTTATTATCTTTGTCACTAGAGGGCGATGTTCATAACTTCATAAACTACTAACTATCACACTTACACATGCCCAATTAATAACAAGATGGCGACTCACAGAGTCACGGGTCGGAAAATGTCAACAATTTAATCCTCAATTGATGGGGTTTAGTGAAAAAGCTCTTTCGGGTATTATAACAGAACATTTAATGAACTGAATTCTAAATTTTTCATTCAAAATATTACTTGAAAATGGGTTGATTTGACCCCTGTAGTTCAGACAATATACCTCGGTAGATCCACCGGTTAGTAATAATATTACTTACGGGGAATGAGTGCCAGCGGGAAATTTTGCATAGTATTGTTTTCTTTAGATCGTGGACCGTAAGAGAAAAAACATGGTATAATACAAACTTACCTCATACTGGTTACAGCATTTGAAAAATTGTTTGCCTACCTTGGCAATACAAGGTTTCAACTATTAAATTTTAAATTTTTGGCATTTTACAATTTTTGACACTTCATATTATTAAGCTCCTGTATTAAGGCCAAAGAAAAAAAAAGAATTCTGTATCAGCTATGAATTTACCGCATTTCTTTTTCTTTTTTTTTTAGTTTTCAGGAGATTTTTTGCTTTTTTTTTTCTTATATTGAGAGGGGAAAAAAGGAAAAAATTAAAAATAGTGACCTAAAAACGAAATAAAAAAAAAAGATTTCCGCGTACGTATAGTCTTTTTTGACTATAAAAAAAAAAAAAAAACATGCGTAGAGCTTAGGGTTTTGGGCCTAAGGAACCTGAGACAGAGTTCTTTTTTTTTTTGGCCTAAAAAAAATTAAAACAGGAGTGCTAAAATGTAAACGTGAAAGAATGCCGATGCCCTGCAGGTTCCACTTAAAAGGAAAGACTGTTGCTTCCACATACCTCTCTGAGGATGGCATTTCCATCATTGGTCATCACTATTCCACCCATAGGATCCATCAACATCTGTACACAGAAAAAATGGAAAAATGGTAAAGTTTTAACAAAGAAATACAAGTAAATTTGGGTACTATGATACAGTTTAACCTTTTATTCTGGATAAACTCTTTCAAGACATGGTCTCCAATGACATCCAGATAACATATATTTACAATTTAAATAAATAATGAAAATAATATAACATGAAAAATATTACGAAGTATGTACCTTACACAGATAAATATACGCAAGGACAATTAATCATTAAAATTTAAAGAGATGCAGTATTTTTAATTGAGAAATTGGAAGGTCATGGGTTCAAGCTTCAGCCACGTCAGTGCCAAGTCCATAAACAATAATTTTCATTAATTTTGTTCCTCCTAATCCAGGTGAAAGAACTTAGTATGGTATGGGTATACAAAAAGTACTGGGAAGGTAAATCGGACTCATTTGTGCAGGAGCATATGAAGTCCAACCGTCCATACCTCAACATAATGGAATCTGGCCTTAACACTAAATGGAGACAGGTACTATGGCCATCAGAATTTGACATTAATTTTGCACTCTGCAAGTTTACCACTTAACTTTTAAAAAGAGAATTACATAAATTTCAATTCAAATCATATAAGAAATTCAACTTTGAGGCTGGCAAAAATCAATTGGAGTAAAATTCTCTGTGGCAAGCTATGTTGAGAATTTTAGAAACTTCAAAACATAACAGAGCAGTTTTATATTTTACCTAACATTGTTTATGAAGTAGAGTTCAATTTACATTATATTTTCAAATGAGCCGTTTCTGATTTAAAAATCAGATACATCTCATTTTCCCATTTAACAAAATATGTCGTCTATTGCCTGATACTTTTATATATACATAATGTAAATATGAAATACAGGAAACATTATAAGCAATGTATCAGAATATCAAATGCGACAACTCCTTCACGTCCTCCTCTCAACATGATAAATGAGACAGCCACAAAGTTTATCTTCTAAGTCTTGCATTCATAACAAAGGTTATACAATGAATAATGCTGAGGATTACTCTAGCATCAGATATCGGAATATTATCTAAATAAGGCAATAAAAAAATTAAACCTTGCGAAACAGTTTACACTGATTTTTTTCTTTCGACAATTTTTTCAAACCAAAAAAAAAGCCCCTCAGACCTGAAACCCAAGAATTTTTTTTAAATTCTAAAATCTTGTAAAATCAGCCATTTTTTGGCCAAAATTGTTAAATTGTTGCTAAATTTTTAAAAGAAGATTTTACGTAAAATGTGTTTATTTTTTCTTCCATTTTATTTTTAGATTTTAAGAAAAAAATACACCCGATTGACCTACCCTACTTGAATGGTACTAAAGGTACACCCGCCCGTAAAACAGGGGGGTGGTCGTCTTTTATTACAATTTGCATTTTGGAAACAAATTTTAGATTTGCTAAAATCTTGTAAAATCATCCATTTTTGGTCATAATTGTTAATTTTTTGCTAAATTTTTAAAAGAAGATTTTTTGCCAAAATTGTTAAATGTTAACTAAATTTTTGAAAGAAGATTTTTTCGTAAATTTTGTTCATATTTTCTCCCATTTTATTTTTAGATTTTGGGGTTATTTTGGACGCAAAAGAATTTAAGAAAAACATTCACCCAACTGACCTACCCTACTTGAAAGGTACACCTACCCGTAAAACAGGGGGGGGAGGTTGTAGTCTTTTATTACATATTTTCAAGACCCATTTAGTTTGATAACTATCAGGGTATGCGCTTGTTTTGCTCCATAATACAGCAGCATTCTCCCCAATTTTAGATGACTTGCTAGATGCGATTCTGTATTATACAGTGTGTCTCAGAATAATTTGCACTGGTTGAAATAAAAGTGTAAAGATTAAATGTGAGGTCACATGTCAAAGCCAGGCAGAATTGAGCAAGATTTCAACTGTTCAGGCAAAAACAATGTGCAGGGTAATTTAAGTCAAAATTAAGCTTTTTTTCCCAAATATGTGATGAAAGTTTGTTTTCAAGCATGTTGTAAAAATTTAATTGGCAAAGGATATTTTTCGACAAATAAAATATTTCTTTTATATTCTTTTATTTTATATTCTTTATTTGTATTTATTTTCTATGGGCTTTTTCTTAATTTTGACTCATCAGAAAGTCAAATTTTAAAATACAATAAATTTGGTAAAGAATTACCTAGTTAGATGTAATCAAAAACATTAGAAAACTGTGCAAAGATCACATTTTAATATTTACAAAAAACTCAATTTCCATCTCCAGCCCAAATCAGCCTGATTATGATGTGCAACGTCACAAATATACTTTGGAACATAAAATAATAGTTGTGAATAGCATGCCTCCTATTTATCACATACAACAAATATTCAATTTTAGTTTTGTTTGTTCTTAAGCGGCATGGTCACAGTTGATGACTATTTCAACAACTCACTGTATCTCTTTATTACAAGAGCGTACCGTTGTTGATTTGTGATGAATCCACAGTTGATATTCAAATTAGCGCGTCACGCATGGCACGCGTTTACAAAAGTGCGTTTACACAGTACACTAAAGTCGGTACACTGATCATCGCGCGTCAGGCACTTATAGTAAGTGCAAAAGCCCAGTGCTTGGGAAAAAATGATAAGGTCAAAGCTGCAAACATTCACAAATTAACACTTTGCTTCAGATATGCTAAATATTTTTATGAAGATGAGTAGGCCTATCTGTTAAATTGAAAACATTTAGATACGTTTTCAGGAAGATTTTCGTTGTTGAAAGGTATTCATTCAAACACGCCACAATGATGCATCCATCATATTTTTATCGTGCGAGGGTACGCCGACGCATCGGATGCAGAGTTGTTGATTCGCGATGAACAACTCTGTGGCGTGTTTGAATACCTAAATATATTTATAAGTTATTTTCCTATTTGGTACACGTCATTCGAAAACACCCTGTACATGGCGGGTTTTATTATTCATAATAATACTTGCCAAATTATCTGATGAATTTCCTTGACTATGTATGTACTTTGTTTGATATGACAGTATAATTTTACATGACTATTAAACAGATGCAATCTGCAATTCAAGACCTTTCTGGGATTAAACAGTTTTTTATCTTAAAACGTTACACAAGTAACATTTACAAGGTTCCTATACGGCGAATCAAGAAACATATATTCTAACATCAATGTTCTTTTGGGAGTATATTTAGAGCTCCATATGCAAGGGGGTAACTACAAAATTAAAGTTGGGGTGGAAGTCAATTTGACATAGCAAATTGGGTATTGAATAAAACCATGTAATATTATTTTAAGGTTTCTGTGGATACGGTTTTTTCATGACGACAGGACACAATAATTTGTCGCAAGGAGTTAATTTTTGTGGAAAAAACAAAATTGTTAGTGGGCTCTATTAAGCTTTCCTGAGGAGAGTGAGCTCTATTAAGCTTTCCTGAGAGTGAGCTCTATTAAGCCTTCCTGAGGAGAGCAGAGGGAGCTGTATTGAGCCTTCCTGAGGAGAGCCAGCTCTATTGAGCCTTCCTGTTCCTCCCTCAAATGCTTTATGTGAGCTCAAGTAATACAGCACCTTGTATGATGGTATTAACATCTAAATTTCCAGATAGCTCCACCTAATTGCTCCCCTAAAGAACTTCAGAAATGCTTTTGATAGAGCCCCTGTAAATTCCAAATGGAAATCCCTGCATCTATACCAAGGCATTTGATACTCTTGATCATAATATTTTGTTGAGTAAAATGAGTGATTATGGATTTAGAGGTATTGTCTTGGAGTGGTTCAGGAATTACCTTTCTAATCGTAAACAATTTGTTGAATATAATAATCACAAATCTGAAATTAAATCCATTGATACAGGAATGCCGCAAGGCTCTATCTTAGGTCCCCTGGGATTTATCATCTATGTTAACGATATTCCAAATTCAGTTCCGGATCTTTCATGTATTCTTTTTGCTGATGACACAAGTGTTCTATCATCTCACAAGGATATCAAAACACTGAATGATATTATGAGCAGGGGTATAAATAATTTGAGTAATTGGTTTAAGTCAAATAAGCTTTCCCTTAACCTTAAAAAAACTAATTATATGTTGTTTGGTACCTTACAAAAAACTAATAAAATTGATAACAATTTTAAACTCTCTATAGATGATATAGAAATAGAACGGGTAAATTCATTTAAATTCTTGGGTGTTACTGTTGATCAAAATCTCAGTTGGAAAAGTCACATTGATAATCTACGTAAAAAGTGCTGTAGTGGTGTTGGGATTTTATATAAGGTCAACAAATTTCTTCCTGAATCTGCCCTTCTGAGCCTATACTTCACACTTATTTTGTCTCACTTTAACTATGGAATTACATCTTGGAGTGCAGCAGCTGATGTTGATAAGAACAAGCTTCACATTATACAGAAGCGGGCACTAAGGGCAATCAGTAACAGTAATTTTAGAAGTCACTCTAATCCACTTTTTGTAAAATATAATCAACTTAAAGTTTTTGACCTTTGTAACCTAAATATTGGTTCTTTTATGTATAATTATTGTAACAAATCACTGCCTTCTGTTTTTAATAGCATGTTTAATCCTAATGATGATAATCATAACTATAATACAAGACATGCTTCAGACTTTAAATATCCTAAAATAAGAACTGAATTAGGGCGGAAAGCCATAACATACCAAGGTGTGAAAGTTTGGAATGGAATTCCTCAAAATATTAAATCATCTAAAACCACTAAATTATTCAAAAATTCATATAAGAATGCTTTAATATCACAGTATTAGGTTGAGTTGATCATTTTGATGATATTAGATGTTCAACCTATTTACATGTAATGTAACTTGAGTTTCATTTCATATGTATCTCTAGGAGACTGGGACTTTACAGGCCTTTAAAGCTTATTATCCAGTTCTCCTCCACATGTTTTATCTGTATATTGTATCAAAATTATTTTGTTTTACTGTACATGTATACTTAACATTGTGGAAATAAAGTTATGCTTATGCTTATGCTTACTAGAAAACAATCTGTCTACCAATACTGATGACTCAATTTTGATTTCTGGACCAAAGATTACTTTTCTATGTGTCTTGTCACATATTACGTTATATTCTCAAAAAAAAAAGGTTCAAGAAAATTTACAATAGTACAGTCTTAATTAAATAATATACTCAAAAACACTTTCACTTGACCAAATTCAATCCTAAAGGGCAGACTTGGATTATTTATAAAAGGAAATTACAATAAAGGAGTCCACCCACTAAACTAATAATTGCCAACATAACATTGCCCTTAAATGTGTTTCACATAATCTTGCCTCTCAAGCAATCACATTTATCAAGACACATGCAAGACTCTTTGTAATAAATATTTCATGTATTCAGCCACCCTGCCTGCCTGCCTGCATGTGCGTGCTTCCACCCAACACACCTTCAGGTAATATCCACCTGATAGTTTACACCGCAACCATGGCAGCCAGCAACTCCAATCAGCAAATTTGTTTCTCCAATTCCACCCATGCATACAAAACAACAAAGTCATCCCTATTACCACATAATGGTTGCATCCCCGCTTGGTTTAAAAAACATTTCACTTTAAATAAATGAGACTTGAGTACAATCAATCAGTATATAGCTACTAGTCATTTTTTTCTTCCTGCACTAAACAATTTAAATTTTGGTTTTGCCACATAATCAAAATTCATTTGCTTTATAAGATTTTTGCGTACAAGACATGAAAGATGGATGAACTTAGAGTGTGGCTAGATAAATCCCCTATAGGATTTCAATATAAAGCTTGATGTCGATCGCTAGCCGGCCTGGAGGTATTATATTAGCTGATTTACGGATTATTAGCTTGCTATCCTGACTGGAAGACGTATAACAATCTTCTGCCACTGACAGATCAAGTGATTGTGTAACTTGTGGACCCGACGTGATTGATATCTTGGAATATTATGAACTCTTGGAAATAATTTGTGGAATTATAGCATCAAGATGTTCTGCTGTGCTGCGCACAAGGCACTGTTTCATGGCAACATGGACAGCTACCAGCCAGGTAAGAACCTCATCTGGAGACAAAGTTCAATATGTTGCATTCTAAGCATTATTTTAACCTGAACTTTTGCATCAGGATTTTTAAAAATATTCTCATCCCCAAAACAAAATGCCTGAACTTTGACGTCGGCATCTGAAGTAAAATTCTTATCTTATCCCCACTCAAAAATGTCACTTTCACACATTGCTTTCAGCTTTAAGCTTTAATACAACTAATGTCCACATTTTCCTAATATTCAACTCAAGCTAAAAGCTATTTTATACACTAATATGAAGAGCGGGATAATGGCAGTATTCTACATTAAATTAACCATTACAAAAAATATAGAGGCTATTATCAAAGAAATATGACCCATTTACAAAATTGCATTATCAATATTTCTACTTCAAGAAATCACGCTATTGTCTAGTTGATTGAATCAATTTGCTTGCGTCAAACACACATGATGGGCTAATGCATGCAACTCAAACACAACATGAATGCAAATAAAACATGCAGAGTTGGGGAAGGGTTTAAGGGAAAAAAAGATAGAGCATGGTCAGGGTGAAGGAAATATCATTGGTAGAGCAAAAGGGAATTGAACCCAGGGAACTGAACTAGAAAATTTAGAGCTCTATAGCAAACTACCCATTCATCTCAAAAGGGAATTATAACTTTAAGCACAGCAATGGCAATGTTTGGTTTTACATAATTTCAGGCTATTTTGACCTTTGTGGACGTAAAAAAGACAGGCAGGGTATAGAGAAAAATTCAACCTTTCTGGGAACTTTTCAGGTGCTAATAAGAATTTTCTGCGAGATTTATGACAGAATGCACGAATTGTTCTAAAAACCCGCTTGTTTTTTACAGCAATTTGATATTCACCACAAAATTTGGCTCATTTATTTATTGGCACCATTCAATATTGTCAGAAAAATGATATGTCGTCAGAAATGCTTTTAATTTTTATCATTATTTGACTTTATGTTATTATTATTTTTTATTATTTTTTTCTTTGGCTTCGAACTTTTTTCTGGGAACGGCGCGGCCGCGTTACCGCGGATTTCGAAGGCCTGAAGACAGGCATCGACAAAGTCCTGGCTAAGTTCCTATTGACAAACTTCGAGCTGTCACTTGTAGAAAGAAGATAGGAGTGACCATACAGGCACTTGTTAAGAGACACAGCAACTGCCTGCCAAAGAATAGCTATTCTGATGCAATACAGTAGATAATGAATCCATTTATGATGATACCTTTGCTCCTAACCGAGTGAGGATTTAGCAAGATACAGCAAGGGATAATGCACTTTCAAGTTTCATTAGACCAAATTGGTAATAATGTATGTGACAAATTTCAGTCCATTACTGTCATTTTACATTTCAAAGTGCAATAACATGGAGTTTTAATTGAACATATTTATCAAATTATGAAAGTATTTAAATAAGATGGGATAATTTTATTATTTAAATGATCAATATTTGCAACAAATGCATTTAGTGATCAATTTCTTCCTATTTAACGTAAGTTTCGTGGCATTAAAAAAAACCTCACAAAATTATGAACGTCTGTGTATCTGACTTCTCATATTGCTATAATACATACTACTGAACACATGCATAGATATCTAATTGTTAAAAGCTAATATAGAAATGGCCAAATCAGACATAGGCAAACAACAGGTTTCTAATTAATTCCACCACACCACACAGCCATCAAGAAATCGTTTAGGGAAGATCCATGATAATGACGATAATTTGCCAATTGCTTTTAGTTGTCCATCTCTTAGCAACCACATGTGTACTGAATTAAAGCCATCTTTATACTACATTCGTTTTCTCTTAGTACATTATCCATTCAGAATCATCAAAAATATGTGACAAGGGGAATAAGTAGGATGTTTGAAATATTGATATTGAGTTACAGGGCAATAAAAGCAGAACATTGTGTTTTTGTTGTTTCCCCATGTAATTTCACATGTAGAGCTACTCATCTACTACAAGAGATATATCAATTGTTGACTAATCAATATAAATGGACATTCTGTATAAAATTTGTTTTCCTGTCCCATTTCAAAATAAAGACAACAAAAGTTATCAACATATCTTTTGATCTACATTACTAGTATAAAACCAAGCCAAATCCACCTCCCTAATTTTAAAATCATTTCAAATATTTGATAATTAGGGGGAGAGCTTGGCACAGCATTTCTCCCTGGCCTTTCACCAATGCGGCCCAAGTTTGATTCCCTGTCGGACCCACCTTGGTTGTATGTAAATTTGGTTGTCGATCCATACTTGTCCTCCCAGGTTTTCTCTGCGCACTTTGGTTTGTCCCTCATCTAGAATCAAAAACTCTTTCCAATATTATGTCTTTCACACTTCTTCTGCTTCTGCTTTGGAGGCATCCTTAGATTTTTAAATGCATAAACACTATTTGGATTAGCCTGGTTTTCATCCAAATGTTATAAATCAACCTTTTGTCTAAAACAATAGATGTATACTGTGCATCATATACAAAATTGGTCTTTACTCTTCAATTTTTAGTTTAAAACCAGTCAAATTGGACACCCCTCCCCTTTTCCAACTTAAATCATTCATAATATTTAATAATTAACTTGTATCGGAACAATAGGTGGCATCTTATATAACATCAAAATAAATTTCAAGAGTACCGATACTCGCTAAAATCAAAGAAACCAAAGGCATCATTGGGACTTGAGTTGTGCAGCTTGAATGGCTAATGAGATCGCGTACTCCAGAGATAATGGCTGGCATTACTTTTTAATGATATAATGGCTCGTGGGTAGACATACTCAGTAGGGATTGGATCTTAGTCAACCTGGCTTGGGTGACAAGCTCAGATTCCATGCTATAACTTTTGTCGATGTCTTCTGTTGTGACAATTTGATTTATTTCGCATATGGTGCTATGTTTTGTTTTGTAGTCTAACAGAATAAGAGGAAAACAGACAAGAGAGAAATCACAGGGGTAGAATTTCGCGGGGGGGTTTTGGACTCGCCCTGATTGAGTTTGCAAGAGCCTTTGGACTCTCTTCTATTCAGTTTGTGTGAATTATTCAACAGTTTACGGGAATCTAACTGGACTCTTTGGCTTTATGTCTTTATGCGAGTGGATTCGCGGACTCGCGCCGAAATTCTAGCCCTGAATCAGGTCTCTTCAATATAATATATAGGCTCAGTATAGACTGACTCCGCAGTCGCAAAATAGCTGAGGGCGCCATACTTCCAGTTCCGGTCTGGCTATTTGGCGACTGACAAAATAACATGCAATTTTTTTGGAGCACAATGTTACTCATTTTGGTAACATAGCCTCTTAAACATGTTCGCATTTATCACTCGCTGGCGTAACGTAAACGAGTTAGTAATAACACAAACGCGCCTTGGAAAGGAACTGAACTTGGATATTCATAAATTCTTTGAAAAAAAATTGTTTTACCTCATTTGCATATCATTATTATTGTATATTATTCATGGTTAATTTCATTGTTGAGCGAGCGTTTTTATACCAGTCTCCCAATTTGGAAGTTACTCATTAATAGTTATATGTTTTATTCATTTTTGCAATCGTCATTCTAACTATTATAATATTAATGAGCTAAAGTGCTCCATTTTTAAGACCATTATTTTTACAGTCGTCACTGGCCAGCACAACGCAGTGATCAGTGCGCCCGGCCGGTCGACGACGCATGATACAGTCTAGGCTCAGTACTGCATAGGCTTCCTAATATGCTGACTTTTTAAAATACTTAAGACAATTATTTAGTAGCATTTGAAACAACAGGCATAAAATTATCTATTGAAGATAGCAAGTAGTAACATACACTTGGCATAAAAAGAAATATGGCATGTCTTTAGATTGACAGTGTGTCAAAGTCTGTTAATTTAGAATGTTTCCGATTTCGAAATATACATTTTATTAATGCATCTTTGCTCTTTCATAACACACCTCACTTGTGAAAATTAAAGCTAAAATAGCTGAGATTAGATTACCCGAAAGACGCTGGACCACCTAAACAAATGTTGCGCTTTATGATTTCAATATGGTTGCTGTACATACTGCATTCCTTTCACATAGACCAGCTAATAGTGATCAATAATGAGAATGTCAGATCACGCCTATAACAACTTCCATAGCATAGCATTGTAGTAACTGTACGGTGACCACTGAAATCATCTTAACACTTAAGTGACCAAGATATTTCCCACCCGTTGGTTCCTAAGGACCCCCCCTTAAAAAAAAAGTTTCACCTTCCGTTATGAATTTTACGTTGAAAGTCTGGTCAATGATAAAGCATATAATAAGAACCAATTACAGAAAAAAAAATTAAAAATCGAATGAACCATTTCAAAATGGCGGCCGAAAAACCATTTTTTGTGTGTGTCACGTCAAAAAATTGTCCCGCCAAAATTTCAAAAAACGTGTTCCCGAAGGAATTTTCACATGAATTTTTGCTCAAATTTGCACATTGCAAGTACAATAACATTGCAAAAATAAAATTAGAAAAATTTATTCGGTTTTGATTTTATGGGCAAACAAATTTGAACAGCACCCTCTGAAAATCACTTACAAATGCTAATTAGCACGCAAAACGACTGGATCGATTTGAATTTTTTTGCCACTGAGGGACCCGCTGTTTGTCATTTATATGGAGCAGCCATGTAAAAAAAATTTGTTCAAAATTAACAGACTTTGACACACTGTCGATCTAAACACATGACATTTTTATTTTGTGCCAGATATATTCTACATGTAACATTGATTTCCATTGGAGAAGTACACAAATATATTTGAATAATGAACATTCAGTTTTCAAGTACAGTAGAAACTCATTATAACGAAATCTGATATAAGAAAAACCCTGTTATAAAGTAGTAATTTTCCTGTAGAGTTTTACTAATTTCTTCTGTATTTTATTGTTTTAAAAACCCTGATATAATGAAATTTTGGATATAAAGAAGTAATTTGTCTGTCCCC
>JXSR01S002225.1:275642-287787 GCA_000969725.1 Ophiothrix spiculata
TATCTGCATGCATACTAGTAGTTTTGCGATCGAGGATTTCAAGTATTACAAGAGACAAGCTAAAAACTAACCTATTTGCAATTTTGTACTACGAATAAGAGGCAGCTCGTCTACTATTCGCAGTACTGCAGATACTGCAAATTTTTTATTTAATTAGGTAGGTGGCATCGGCATCTTCTTATTCAGTCAGATACTGCAAATTTATTCGATACTGCGAATAGAGTCTTCCAAAACAAAAACATGTCCGTTGAGTCATCAAAGTATTTACTGCATTTCAAGGCAAAAAACATGTAAATATCAAAAAAATTACAACAAATGTGTACAAAATAAAAAATAAAAAATAAAAATAAAAATGCCGGTCGTAAAATTTCAAAATTTACGACCGGGCGGGTGATGGCAACAGATCAATTTTTTTTTACGCCTTATTATCGAAAAAATAACTATAGCCTTGACAGTCTATCTATATTTTTAAATTTGCACTTTCATGATGGCCAATTATATTTATCTAACATCTTTTTAAAAGCTTTGGAAATTACATTACAAAGAAATTATATTGGAAATGTCTTATTACTATGAGTGCATCTATTTATAGGTATGTTTTGCTTTGCGCAACCGTAGGACACGTAATTTTGTGATGTTCAATGCAAATCTGTACAACGATTTCAACAGAAAATATAGACTGCCCTAAAAACAACAAAGACAGTCAATGTAATATTGACATCCTAAAGCCAAAAATAACAAGGACTTGTTCTCCTAATGAATAACATTAATATAACTTGCACTTACAAATGCTTACAAAATATTTAGTTTGGATTTCAACCATTTTTTTTAACTAGATCCAATGCAAAATTTAAATTTCTTTTGATTTATGTGCATGCAATGTATGTTTTTGACTTTTTTATATGGGTTTTAACCATAATTTTCACACTCATTTTGAAATTTAAAAAAATTATTATCACACAAACAAATAATAAATCCTCTGCACCTTAATTTTTTGAATTTTGTCCAATTAACCTTTAACATTAAAGAATTGGTTTACATATAAACTCAGTTTTCTGAGATATGTGACTATACAAATTATCCACATTGCCTGCTGATAGCAACCTTAAATTTCTGTTTCTTCACTCTCTTTGTAACCAGATTATTTATACAAAATAACCTGCTTAGTGATTTATATAGGCTAGAGATCTTGACTGCCGCCCACCACTACACCTGGCTGAATCTAATTTAGGCAACATGAATACTCGCAGTGAATTTACAATAAAAGAATGATCTGGTAACATTGTCATTGATTATGCGTGTTTAATACTGTCTACGTTAACATGTAACGTTAATTACAAATTGATATCAAAGTTGAAAATGTTGAATGAAACAATTAAGTGACAGTACAGAAAGAATCAAGTGCTGTAAAACACAGAGATGTTAAGTTGTGCACATAAGTTTTAAACTTTAAATACTGGTACCGGTACTGAACATGCATGTTTCTGCTAAACATGCATGTTTCTGCTATCTGTACACTTGATATAGTATACCAACTGTAAATGCTCTCTCTCCAAAAAAAACACACCAAACATGAGCACTTTATTTGGACAAATTGTGCCAATACAACAATATTTGTTAATATTTTGGCTGATGTTTCAGATCATGAATGCTAAATTTTGACGGCTCACCCCGAAAGGTGGGACTTTGCAAATGATATCAATTTTGATTTATTTTTTCATCTGTTAGTGTATTTTATAAGCTTTAAAATGACGCCTCACTTGATGAAATTGATTAAGGCGATCAAATATTACAACAGAAAATCTGATGGGAATTCTTATTATTTTCTATATATTTTGCTGCCTATTTTCGCCAGTTTCTTGAAAAGTTTTCTGTCGCAAAGTCCCCCTTTTCGGGGTGAGTCATCACAATTTTGGTTGTGGGTACATACGCAAAGCCTGTTATTTTGACTACCACCCAACTGAGGAAGCAAAAAAATTTCATAAGCTATGTGTTTGCACCACGTTTGCTCTGATATTTGGGACTCATCACCATGATCATGCCTAATATAAGTCATGGTAGTCAGTCACCTTCTTCTAGAATAAGTGAATTGTATAACATTTGGATAGAGTACTGTAATTACTCTGTAGTGACAGGATTAGTATAATGATGTAAAGAATCATCGGGGGGGGGGGGGGGGGTTATTAAGTGGAAAGGTGAGTATACTGATGCATGAACAGTTTTGGCCTCGTAGGTTTACCTAAGGTCCCTCAAATTCGAAAACTGGCTACAAATATGTTGCATTTTTTCAAAAGTAAAATTTTTGAACTGTGTCCCCTTTGGTTTACCCATCGGTCACCCAATGTGATTTAAAGCGCAATTTACATAGTAAAAATGTATTGATTGGTAATAGATAACGGTTGTCAAAGTAAAGGTTGTTGACAAATGGTTAATGTTATCATACTATACTTTGATCAACACCAAATAGGCGGGCCTTTTCATATGGTGAATTAATACAGATACGTGTGCGTAACTGAACACGGCACAACTGAAGGAGACGCAGCGCGCATTGTACGTGTAACTCGCGCATCAGTATCTAAGGCGCGCGTGTAAGTGGGATTTTGTTTACTAGCGGATGAAGAAAGCCTCATAATTACCGCCTATTTAGTGTTGATCAAATTATATAGAAGCCTCTATAAGCATTTTACACTCTTTAACCATGAATTTAGTCATGATGACTCTTGAAATATTTGTTAACCACACAGAATGCTTTTTTACCAATTTGCTCTTGAATTCTACAAAAATGAATTATTTCCTTTTCTTTAGGTCATGTCTCAGATCATAAGCAACAGGTTTGGGTTTTCCCCTAATTGAGTTCTCTGACATTTTTAAGATTTGTTAATGTAATGCAGATGTTGTACATGGTTCTCATGAGGAGCCAATGAGGGTACCGATATTATGGGAAGAGTGCAACACAACAAAAACACTTTAAAGTTATTTTCAATACCAACATGACTAACAATTTACTGCATTCAACAACAAACTGAAGAAAGTTTGTCAAAAACATTACTTCTTTTAATACTTCAACCCTTCCTACAATTACTACATCAACCCTACCCCTTCATGTATTTATGACTAGTCCCTTACTCAGCATGTTGCTAGGTAGCAAATAGACACTTTGTCTCAACTAATTTACCGGGAGACCAATCCTGTTTTCTGCCAAATTAACTCTGTGGTTTCCTTATGAAAAATGCCCTTCTCTTGAAAAGATGCAAGAGGACTTGCTCAATCAACCGTATTTTTTCCCTAAAGGTTATTTTAAAAGCAGTTTCTATTAAAGGACATTGTACAATTTCAGCAGCATCCCAAAACTTTTTTCCAGACATTTAAGGATTTTTACATCATTTGAACTTGGTCTTAGCAGTAGTAGTAGTACTAGAAGTTAAAGGTTGCGTAGAACCTGAAATGGTGCTTGGTGTGGAATGGAGCTTACTTGCGCCACAATAATGAGCGCACACCTGTAAAGTGTGTTGAGGCCACATAGGATTAGTTTTTACAAATCGGGGAGGCATAGCACACTATAAATCCTCCGTAAATATGTCCCCCTAGAGCTGGAATCTTAAAATGAGTTAGCAGCTTCAATTTAACCGAAATCCTTGAGGTACAAGCAATGTTTTGAAGACATTTTGATTAAAATGCTCATGTGGGTTTTGCTTGCTATGGCATGCCAGCTCAGTAGCCCAACTACTCTTTCTATATGAGACCTAAGCATAAAATCCAATATAAATACAGAACATTTGTCCAGTGTACTTTTATTATTAATCAAGAGGTTTTCTTGCAGTTTATTTATCAGGGGTGTGAGAGGCCAGTTGACAAAAACAAGGAAAAGTGTCGTAAAGTTGGGGTAAAAGGTCAAAAATGGGCTGAAAATGAATGAAAAAGCTAAAATGTTAGGACATGAACATTTTCAAAAATGAGGAAATCAGCTGAAAAGAGGAACTCTCACACCCTTGATTTATAATTAAAAGGAGGGAGCAAAGCTGACATTAAAGAAGGGGTAGGCAATTAATTCCTCATGAACTCAGCTCACGTCATGGTTCATTTTTTTTTAAATATTGCCTTAGTAAAGTTAATTTTTAATTACTAGTGCTAAATCTTTATACGAAAGGGTCCACTTTGTTCTCAAATATTCAAGGGGATTCTTTTGGTACCATCTAAAAATATAAAAGCCCAATCCTCATCCCATACTTCACTATAGCACTATTCCTACCATTTGCAAGAAAAATAAATGCAGTGAGTAAAAATGGGCATTAACCTATTTAAAATTACATGGTACTATTATATATGAAATTATTATTTAAACTATTACAGGCCTGAACTATTATATAAAATAACTCTGTTAAAATGTTATCAAAATATGCCATTAAGTTATTTTACTCAACTAAATATTACCAACAGATGAACTCACGTAAATTAACTCCTTCTAAGAGGCATATGCTGGAACTTAATAAGATATATTGCATTTTGTCAACTCACTTAAAACATTATCCTGTCTCTCATATAAGCAAAAATATACTATACTGCCCTCTGTTGACAAAAACAAGTTAGTCAAGCTTTGGAAACAGTCATGTTTGTTAACTTTTGAAGTACTATTAAAATAACTTTATATCGCAAGAACATCATAAAAATGAACACGTTACAACCATTTTTTATTGCAGAAACAATGGAGGTATTCATGTATTGCAATTTGCCTGAAAATGCCAGTATCTACCAAGAAGAACAGAGTAAGCTCATAACAGATTTGACTGGGCAAACCTCAATCAATATTCAACACTTTGAAACAGCCATGAATTGTTGATCAAATCACCAGCTCATAGCATCCAAAAAATAGCAAGTTTTTACACTAAAGCTGGTTTCAGAACGTCTATCATGATGGCCGAGCGGCCAGCGTGACATCAAATATTTATATAAAACTTAACGGCAAGCATGACAAGCCGATAAATCGATTACCCTGTCATGATGGTTGCAACAATACACCATTTTGAGTTTGAATAAATTCAACTTCTCTTGCAACAGACCATTGTGGCAATATGCAAATGTGCCGTGCTACATTACAACAACTCAACATTGAAAATACCGCAACTACAAGGTTTGTCGTCTGACGCAACGACAGCTACTCTGAAACCACCTTAATTGATGGGTGACTTGGGTGACATGAGATGATGATTTTGATCCGAGGCCTGGTTGTGAGGTTTCCCTCAACTGCATAGATCTATCAATTTCCATTTAAGTTTCATTGGCACATCATTTGCAAGTTGCACGGCCACTGCAATGCATGAACTTCCATTAATTACAGTTTTTCAAGTTGAAAAGTGATATGATATCAACTATAACTCTAATACATATCTGATTGTTTAAAAATGTAAACTGTAAGTTGTATTGTGTTTCTACACTCTAAACTAATTGTCAAAAATTATCGACACTTTTTCTGTTTTCTGAGGCCAACAAAAATTGTTATATTGACGTAAAAGGCTGAACAAAATTAGGGTATCTTAGATAGGTAGGTATTTTTGAAGAGCTGTTTTTGACCGAGTTTATTACACATTTCATACTACAGTAATCGTAACTCAATGCAAGGTTGTCGTGACATTTTTTTCAAATTTGAGAAAAACTCACCTTTTAAGCTACCAGCCAAGTGAGTGCAAAGTCCATGAATGGGCCATCAGCCATTTCTTTTCTGGCCACCTGTACCCTAGCTTCAACTTATCCCCTGGCAGAACTCGTCACACACATTTTGCAAAATCTCCCATCAAAACATGTGATTTGACACGTTTAAATGGATTAAAATTGGTTTCACACCTTTCTTCCTGAAAAGCGACAGTTAGTAGTCTACGGCTGTCATATTCACTGTTTGGTACTTCAAGTTTGAATTAGTTTTTTTTTTTGAGGAGTATCATCACACAGAATTGCCAAAAATAACAGGTTTTGCTTGTTTTAGGGTCGTTTGCTTGCTTTTTCTCTTTTTTATATGCAGGATTGGGTCTATTTTATGGTTGGTCGGATTACGCCAACATAACAATTTTTTATCCTTATCTTTAGTATGTTTGGATAGTCTGTCCCACTACAAAATTCATGATATATAACTCTTACTTGATTATATATCCTAGCCATTCAAAGGATAAGCCAGGCCGCGACAAATTTATTTTTTTTCCTAGCCCGATCGGGCAGCCCACTCACCACATTTACTTGCCCGAATTGGTTTACAAGTTGCCCAAAATATACGAGCATTTGTGGTGCCAAAAACAACTTCAAAATTGTAACATAATCAAGTACAACAAGTAGCGTAGCGTAGCCATGGTATTGACCGGGTGATCTTTTAATTCTACGCCGACTACGGTCTATGCAGAATGGCAAATTGATGCCGAGATTGCAAGAATTTTCACGGACAGGTCCATAATGATAAATTAAAACTGTTTCATTGCCTGGAAACGTTGTACTTTTCACTGTTTTGCAATGTTTTCATAGAGTATTTTGAACATCAAAATATCGCCGGCACACAAAATCTCAACATGGCGGCGATCAAAACTCGTGCTTGTTTACCTTGTTATATTCACAACACTCAATCGATGACGTCATTCAGGCTTGCCTGACGTCATTAATTTAACATTCATTTTCACCAAGCACTGTACATATCAAGCCAGAAAAAGTTAAATTTACCACTAAATAATGAGGTTTGTCTCCGTCATCTGATTTTTGTTTGTTTTGAATCAAAAACTTTTCAATTTTGAGTCATGAATGAACGTAAGCAATGTCAATCCACCTGTCAATGGGCCTTGACCCGCCTCGTGCCTCAGCATGTGTTTACACGCGACTCGTCCAAATAAGGACATTTATTTTATGCTAATCAGCCGCTAGACACGCCCATGCTCTCGTGACTGACAGCAATGTTTACGAGAGCAATAATTTTCATGGAAAGCTTGACAAGAAAATCGACATAAAAATGGCACAAATAATAAAATCATTTTTATTTTGTCGTTTATTGACTTTATTGAACTTTGTTTTTTTAATATTGTAGTTTTTCATACTGTTCCTTTGCAAGTTTTCGTATTTTATTCTCAAAGCTAAATTATTTTTAGATTTATTTATGTTCCTGTCAAATTTGCAAGCCAGGTCTGCAGGGGGTCTGTTTTAGTTTAACAACGATTCTGATTGGTTGAAAATGGTTCTTTTATAGCTGACGTCAGGCTCTCAGCCAATAACTTTTACCGTAACAATTGCTGTCGGAGATCGCCATATCAGCTGACGTAAAAATAATGGCGACCGATGCAAACTTCCGCGGCGGCACTGAGGCTTTGGGAATACTATTTTCAGTGTTTTTTATCATATAAGGCAAATATTACTGATGTTTTTTATCTAAAAATTTTGTCCTTTCTCATTGAAGTCTCAATTGTCATTGAAGTTTATGTAGCATGATCAACACTCAATGTGCAGGGTAAGCTTACTGGTTTTTTAAATAGCCCGATCGGACGCGGCTATCTGAAGTTTTAATAGCCCGACAAAAAATCTGATAGCCCCGGGCTATCGGACAGGCGATTTGTCGCGGCTTGGGATAAGCATTCAAGAGTAGAATAACAGTTTACAGTGCACTTCGTACAGTACAGTGTTCCGGAACTTTAAGTCTCTTTGGTATTTTGTCGTAGTCCTTTTGGCGAAGTCTTCCTCCTTTATTGAGAGATGTTTTTTTCAGAATTGACATAAATGGCCTCTTTGACACCACGCTCATACCACTTGTGTTCTCTGTATTCTTGTTGTATACTACTAAACACACCTTTGAAAATGAGGATTTTATAGTATTGGACAGAGAACACAAGTGGTTCGAGCGCGTTGTCAAAGAGGCCATTTATGTCAATTCTGAAAAACCATCGCTCAAATAAAGGAGGACTTCACCATAATCTAGCGGGGGCCTACAATTCTTTTTACGACAAGATATCAAAGAGACTTAAAAGTTACACTTCCTGTGACGTCAACAGCGTGTCACAGGTCACTGCACAAAAGCCGCCACATGATCAGTAGGCTTGAGGATGTGTCTTGGATGAGACACGAAACGTCGCTACTCAATTAAATGTAAGTCTAGAAGACAAGATTTACTTTAATGTTGCAATACCTGGATGAATCAAAATCTTTACATACACCATCACACACCTAAAATGATCTTGAGGAGTGTGATTTTCAGCACACCTAAATCTGGTGAAATTATACACTATTAGATACGAAATGCACACCTACAGCACACCTGAAGATCTTGACAAGTGCTATTTGTATTATACCAGGTATTTTCAAAATACAAGGCCTGCATAAGAAAACTGGCTATATTCCGTACAACATAAGATGGAACATGGTTATCATTATATTCAATGGTAACCATCTTATGTTGGACAGACTATAGCAAGCTTGAAGCTTGATATAAAGAGTCAAGAGCAGTAATCTACTTTGAAGTAGCTCTCTACTGGTACAATGGCGCAACTACTTTGTTCAAGCAGTGCTGCATCTTTGTATGTACCATAGATTTACAGGGGAGATATCAGGCTTTGTGTACCAGCCCGTGTAATGGCGTCGACAGCCATGGAGCTCAAATTGGGGGTATTCGGGTCCACTCGGTTCCTGCAAAAATTACCTCCGAGTGCTGAGACTTGGTTACGCGTAGAGGCAACCTGCGCAAATTATTCGCGAATGATGCGTCAACCTGCACGCAAAGCGTGTGTAGTGTACGTGTTTCAATATTCGCGAATTATGACAAGGTGCGATGCATCATCGGCAAGCTATTGGCAAAAACTCGAATACCCCAAATTTTGTCTCCATGCCAGAATAAAAATGGCGGCGTGCCTTGTATCTCCCCTGTAATCTATGGTATGTACCAATGAATTCACAAGAGGAATCAGTACTCATTTGGACAAAACCGTCTCGTGTTCGGGATGGTCACCTTCTTGATTGTTACTCATTGAGAGTGAGCTATTTTACCTCTTAACAATTTTGGAAATCTACTCATCTGGTTCACCACAATTCACAATTTCAAACGTGGGCATAATGTGTACACGAAAAATGCTTACATTGTTTGTGCACACAGTGCAAGATTTACCTGACTAGCTAGAGGTTCAATAACTTAGCTTCAGCTACAACAAGATGGCCAATAGTACTGATTCCCCCTTATATTCCTTGGTATGTACCGACTCATACTATCCCCCCCCCCCCTTCCAAATAAAAAATCTTTCACATACCTTCAGCATGGACCTCGGTCCCAAACATGTACGGATCACATCGGCTATTGTCTGTAATAATGCAAAAAATATCAAATTCAGCAACTGTGTATTATTGACATGTTTAATTTTGAGATAGATTGTACATGAATACCAACAGACTTTGAAATGGAATATGGGTTGTTACTTTTTTAGGGTCCAATAACTTGGCCGGACCTTTGTGATACAATTTCAACATCATAACTTTTCCAATTTCAATACCACCTGCCAACCTACAACAGGGACTTCCGTTTGAGGAGATTAGCTCTATTGAGCCACCCTGCTCCCCTCAAATGCTTTATGGGAGCTCAATTAATAGAGTGCTGGTATCAACATCTAAATTTCCAGATAGCTCCCCTAATTGCTCCCCTAAAGAACTTCAGGAGAGCTTCTGATAGAGCCCCTGAAAATTTCTAATGGAAGTCCCTGCTACACGTATTCAGGCAGCTCTGGCCTTGTGCAGGTAGCTTTTCAACCTCTACCTGCACATGTACATGTAACATTTTGGTCCTATACATACGTATATATATCTCAAATAAATAAAGAGAAACAACAATGTTACAGAATCAATTTCAGTTAAATTCAGCTTTTCTTGGTCCATGTTGGGGTTATTTTCCCTGTGACACAAGGTTTGTTTACATTACAAAATTGCAATTTCTGAAGAAATTATCACAAAACAAAACAATATCCCTACAAAGTGAAACTGCTAGGTATAACCATCCAAAGTAACCTAAAATGGGAACAGTCAGATTGAGAGTATTCTGAAGAAAGCAAATCAGACAATGTTTATGCTTCGTAAACTTAAGGCTGCAGGACTCAATACACAGGAATTACTTGTTGTTTATAGGGGATATATTAGGCCAATGCTTGAATATGCTGCCCCTGTGTGGCACTCAGGTCTCACCGTAAAACAAGTTAACCAGGTTCAAAATAGTCAGAAGCGAGTCTGTAAACACATCCTTGGGAGGGACTATCATATGCCGAATCCCTGGCCACACTTGAGATTAAACCCTTCCATGACAGACGTGTTGACACGTGCATGAATCTTGCCCGGCCAGAATGTACTCACTTCTGACAGGTTCTTCACCTGGTTTACTCCACATGAGAACAACTCCACCATGCAACTCAGACGGAAACATGTTGTCAACATTTTTAGGTACAATACTGAGCGCTTCACACCCAGTCCACTCTCATACACGGCAAGTTACGCTTAATTCTTGTTTTTTTTCCTATTGCCATTCTTGCACTATTTGATCTGTTCCACATGTGCAATATATCTGCCTTTTTACCTTACCAGTTATTGTATGTACCTGTATTTCAATGTTGATGTTTATATCTATAATAAATATGTACTTTTTAATTTATTTGAATTTGGATTTGAATGTGAATACCATTAGAAAACAATACATGTTCATTGATGGAGTGTTCGCATGACATGTGATCGTCTTTATTAAAATGTGATTAACCCGGGCACAAGAACAAAATTGAAAAACAATATCAATTGAAAGATATCATTATTAATTTACAAGTTTTTTACCTTTAGAACTATTGTTTTGGTAAGTCTGAAAATATGTCTAGGAAATATTTACCTAAAAGTTGTAAAAATTCTGCAGTCATGCACGGACATAAACACGTTACATTTAATTAAAGATTTTGTAAAGATCATATTTTTATTATTTTTACCTCACATTCTCAGCAAAAAAATTGCATCTTTCTTCTCACTTTGCCGGAGCACCCCACAAATAGAACTTTGTGATTACTGTTGTTTCAAATAAATTTTGGACAAGAAAATTCAGAGCTATGCGTAAGAGAATTTGATGACATATCGCAATACTAGTCTAAGTAGGAGTACTGATTGGACACGGCGTTGTGTACAAAATTTATTTGAAACATTCAAACAATAATATACTTTATTATTGAACTCATTAAATTTCCTACAAATCATGAAATTTTGAATGCTGAATGCAACAAATGCGTAAACAAGTGTCTCACCTCACGCAGAACGAAAGACCCTTCTTTTCATGCAATCACAGACACCGAGTCAAACAACCAATCAAGATACTTGCTGTGCATTTTCATTTCTGATGTAGTAGCACACACTCTCATCGTACGCACCCTGGAGATTTGATTTGTAGGAAATCTAATGATCCCAATAATAGTAATATGAAATGTTTTTCTAAAAGACTAAATTCCAGTTCTAAAGGCCTATATTCAATATATTATAAATTTAGTCGTTAAATTTCTTACAAATCATGAACATCAGAACGCAATTAACTGTGTGGGGTGAACATACGCCGATCGAATCAGCGCTTGGTCCCTTAACCCACAAGCGCTGACGATGAAAGTTAAAAATATGTAATCTCGATTAAAATAATTAATTCAATATTATGACTTTGTTTATTTGTGCTTTTTAGCATTTTGGGTGAATTATATAACAGAACTACATTTTTTGCGAACGTACACAATTTACCGTCATAAACACAAAGAATAAATTAGGTTTTCATGGTTACGATGCCTCGTTTTCGGTAACATAATTTTATATGTACGGTCGCAAAAAATGTAGTTCTGTTATATTTCACCCAAAATGTTAACAAGCACAAATATAGAATCTTATAATGTTGATTTTAATACATTAAATCGAGATTACGTATTGTTAAGTTTCATTGTGATTTTAGAAGTGCAAATATACATGGGAAAAACACGGCGTATTAATATTCGGAGGCAACCGGAAATGGTAATGAGTCACGCGACAATAAAAACATGCACATGTGTTATTATGTTTATCAACACGGAATACTGTTGCACTGTGAGAATTCGAGCGAATGTTTTCACTTTTTCATTGTTTTATCCGCCTCAGATTTTGGATTTAAAAT
>JXSR01S002226.1:20520-31198 GCA_000969725.1 Ophiothrix spiculata
TGAGGGGCACATCCCCCTCAGACACCCACTACACATTGTTTATCGATTGAAAACATTGTCAACTTGTAGCATGAATTTTTCAAAAAGATATGCACGAAATTGCGTGATTTGCACTTTGAAATTTCAAAATTGTATATCTTCTGAGGGGCACATCCCCCCTACACAATGTTTATCGATTGAAAAAAGTGTTAACTTAAAGCATGAATTACACACATAAAATATGCACCAAATGGCGTGATTTGCACTTTGAAATTTCAAAATTGTCTATCTTACATATTGTTTATCGATTTAAGAAAGTGCCAACTTGAAGTATGAATTAGACATATGGCCCTGCCCAAGATACATTTGGCAATGTGTCGCATAACGGAGGAGGAGTGTGAGGAGGACATTGTTCAATTTTGCTGGGGGCGCCAAAATTAAGTTGAGCCCCCCGGGTTGCGAATTCCTGGAAACGCCCCTGCTCAAAATAACAGATATATCCGATCGTTTTTTGAAATGAAACTTTGCTGTTGTTTTGAAGTAAGCACAAGGATTGTGAATCTGTCAAAAATCTATTTTTGCAAATTACGACGTTCACACATATTTTCACCTGTAGCGCATAACGAAATTTGCTGCATTCACAGCTCCTTTGGATTGGACGGCCACATATGGCTATATGATTTGAATGTCGCTTTGTATTTGAAGAAATAAACAACATGACAGCCAGAAGCAGAGAATGATGTCATATATGGCATAGGTAGATACATGATGACAAAAAATATAAAAAGGGAAATCTTATCACTAATGGTCATTGTCTTTGTCTACTTGTCAATTGACTCAATTCCCAGTTCGATCAATATCTCCATCAGAATGTATTTTTTGTTTCTAAAAATCGAGTATAAAGAGGTTAATTAACTCAAGTAAAGACATTATTTGTATCCGGTTGAGTTAAACCCATATACTACATGTACAGTGTGTATCAAAATGATAAGTACTCAACTTTGTGATTTTTTTATACAAAATAAATGCTATACATGCTAGCATAATATCATGCCTTAATTACATCACGGCTTGATAACGGCAATGCATTGTTATATGGAATTACAGAACGACAGCTCAATAAACTACAACAGGCTCAGAATGCTGCGGCTCGCATGCTTACCAGAACCAAGAAATACGATCATATAACACCCGTCTTACATCGTCTTCATTGGTTACCAGTTAGATACCGCATTCATTTCAAAATCCTCCTTCTCACTTGGAAAGCTCTTCATGACATGGCACCTCCTTATATCAAGGAACTTATTAATCTTCATTCTCCGTCTCGTCAACTTCGATCTTCAGATAAACATTTCCTCACTATTCCACGGACTTGCTCTTCATATGGCGATCGTGCCTTTTATGCTTGTGCTCCTAGACTCTGGAACTCACTTCCTGCTAATCTTCGTTTTTGTAATTCATTGAACACTTTCAAAAAGACTTTAAAAAGACTTTAAAAACTCATTTGTTTGAACTTGTCTATGATCATGCTTAAAGTTGCTCTTTGAAATGTCTTTTTATGTTATTCATGTAGTGTATATCACGTTTGTCAATTTATGTGTTAATGTTTGCGCCTCGGAATAGGCTTGTCTAGATAGATGGCGCATTATAAGTGCAGAATTTTGAAAATTGATGCACGCAATCGGAGTTTACATTAGTGCTTAATTTAAAAAAACATTACGGAGCACTGTTGAAGATGCTTCCCTTATTAGCTTACTTGGTACCAAAGTACCAAGTTGGGTTTCCTTGGCGAAAGCATAAACAAGGTAAAATTGTATTTGAATATCCAATCAACATGACAGTCAAAAACAGCGTGATGTCAAAGATGCTATTGCTAGCAGGTATTCAGAACAACCTAGCAACAGTACCTGATTCTGTTTCAATTTATACTCTCTGATTATTTGTTCAACTGTTATGAAACCATGATAACCCACGTTATATAAACCGCGACTGCTGACATTCGATACCTAAGGTAATTCCGCATAGCTATATTCTTTACAAATATTAAGAATGAAAGTCGATGTCAATGTATATAGTTATGGTTGTTACGCTATGTTTCTTCAGAATACATGCATTACGATCAAAGGTTTGCAGGCTCGAGGCATTTAACTGGTTGAAAGTGCTTACTGAATAGTAACACATTTATTTAACATGAAAACAAGCTAACTAAAACAATGGACTCTCCGACTTTTCTTGGAAATATTCTTACATTATAGATCTCCAAATACACATTGAATGAAATGGATTTCAAACTCCTTACACAGATGGTAGCATCAATCACAGTGAGCATGAAATGATTACCGAGGTCTGAGCTTGGAAAGCACTGATTCTCTGTCGCAAGTTTCACCTTAGACTTCAATAAAGCCCAAAAAATTAAACTTAATACATGGGTACCTATTTATTTAGTAACCTGTTAGGTAAAAATATTTAAGGCTAGCGTATTAATTAATCAAATTACTTAATTAATTTACTGATTTATGAAAGAGTGAATGGATTAGTAATATTATTAGTCATTATTATTGTTTTAAATTATTATTCTTATTATTTGTGTTTGATATTGGTCCAATAAAATAATATATAAAATATCAATTTCAATATTTATAGAACTTAAAATACACAAAATGTTGTTATTTTTTCCAAGTATTTCAAATTTCTGATAGTATTCGAATGTTTTATCTGTGTGTAGGTTTTTTTTTAATGTTGCAAAAGTCGAATTTATATAATTATCTTATGAATGGTGTTAAATTGGGTTGGCTTTACAAGGAAAGCTATTGTTAACCTTGAATTCAGTCGTTTCTTATTTATTTAACGACTAACAAAAGGCTAAAATGGAGAGAGAGAGAGAGGCAGAATTTATACCTTATTCATCAATCTGTATACAGCTAATTCACAGGAAATCTTACTGATTACAGTTAGTATCGGTTGAAAATCCTGGACTTTAAAAGATATCAGGCAGGAGATTACCGACGACTTTATAATTTCACTACAGAGAATGCGGGACACAACCAGAAAACAATCCTTAAGGCTATTTGATTTTGTAAACCGAAGTTGTAATTAGTATTTTGTTTTTCTAAATTACAGGTTCAGCTTTTATAATAGCAGAACATGCAGGGTGTGCACTACATTCAGGGTATTAAAATACTTGGAATTAAAATGCTTTAAATATTTGCAAAATCAAATTTGAAAACTAAATGCCTGTACATTTTGAAACATCAAAGATATTTCAAATGCATTTGATGATTAGACCCAAGAACATTGGTACTGTTGTCTTAACTAACTTTTCCAAGGCATTTGACCTTATTGATCACAATTTACTCATTTCAAAGTTTATTAAGATAGGAGTGAGAGAATCTCTGATTCCACGGATTTGCAGATTTATTTCCGGCAGACAACAGTGTGTCAGATATATATAATAAAACTCTGTCTGACTATAAAACATTAAAAGGGGGGCTGCCACCAGGTACCAACATGAGCCCTTTAGGATTTCAAGTCATCATAAATGATGCAGTATCTGATGCAAATATCAGTGTGTGGAAATATGTTGATGATTTAACACTTGCCTCAAATTCAACAAAAACTGTGCACTCTTTGCAGACTGATTTAGACAGTTTTTTCAGTGGTCTAAATATAATATTCTGACAACTAAATACAACCAAGTGTCAGGGGCTGCATGTCTGCTTTATGCAAGATCCACCTAGTCCAAAGCTGAGTATTGACAATGTCCCACTGAATTTTGTCAAGTTTGCTAAAATTCTTGGAATTTGGCTCCAGGATGATTTGAAATGGGAGATACAAATGTCTGAAATGCTTAAAAAGACCAATAGCCGTTTATACATGCTCCGCAACTTAAAACGATTTAGGTTCAATTCATCTGAGCTGTCTGTTATTAATAAGGGCTACGTAAGACCCTTATTGGAGTATGGCGATGTTGTGTGGAGTTCCTCTCTGACATGTGATCAGTCTTTAACTCTTCAAAAGGTGCAAAAAAGGGGCGTGCAAAATTATTATGGGTAAAAAGTATAACTCATACTCTAATGCAATTAAAGAATTCGGAATTGAAACTCTTTCTGACCGTAGACAGAGCCATAGCAGAAAATTTGCTCAATCTCTGCCCAGCAGTAACCAAACAAGCTCTCTTATCCCTCCTTCAAGGCGTTCTGTACATGGCAGAGAATTGTGCAACTCAAACTCGATCTCCCTTTTGCCATGTAGAACAGAGTCGTTCAGAAAGAGTGCAATTCCGTATTTCATTGACTTATTGAACAACAAATTTTAATTTTTTTGTTTACTTTATGCGGCAGCCTGAATTTTTTTTTTATCTTTGTGCAATATGGCCCTGGTGCAAAGTGGTTGTGACTGAGTGATTATGTACGAGCGTTAAATTGAGATTGTAAATGTGTGTGTAAATGTGTGATGTGAGTGAGTGCTATGGCATAGATGTTTGAGGAGTGAGTAAGCCAGAATATCCTGAGGTGCAATATGACCAGTGCTAAATTTTCTTTATATTCCCATTAATATATTTGTTGCATCAGCGTGTTTTTATATCTCTTGATTTTTATATCTCTTTGATTCTTGTAAATTATTATATCTATATCTTAACATTTTGCTTGTTCAGTAATTTTGTATATTTGTCAGTGTATTTAAAGGATGTGTAATTTGGCCTCAGGGCTACGATGCATAATGTAATAAAATTAAACAATGAAGAGAAACAATGATTCAAACTTCTACTGCACTCACCAGAACTATTTTCTCACAACCTCACCACATCCACCCACTGATGAAGGGACCAGTTTGGTCTTGAAATTATCTAAGAAAACAATTCCGGTGAGTGCAGTAGAAGCTTTAATCATCAAATGTATGTTTTTAACCTGTACGTATGAACTTCAATAGATATTTCAAATGTCCATGCGTGTCGGAATAACTAGTTTAGTTATTGTACACGAAGATTGACAATAAGGGAAACTCCTTTGCGCTGCATAATAAAGGCCGAGACTTGTTTTGATACCATGTCTTCAAACTCATTAAATCCAAGTACAAGAGTAAGATGCAACATGCGTATTTTGTATTAGAACAGATAGATAAAGAAGGCTAATTCTCCGATAAAATGTGCCACTTTGCCGTTTTGGTGTCGCTCATGTTCTTGTTACTTGTTTAACCCTCGTCTACCCAGGGGGGGGGGGGGGGGGGGGTTGTTGCATTTTCATATTTTAGTATCAATAGAAAGAGGAGACCCCCCCCTTAGGTGACGGCGTAGTAGAAAATATGTTAGGTGGACAAGGGTTAAAGAAAATATTTAAACAGATACGTAACCACAGATACGTAATCTTAAAGAATAGGGAATACAATGGATTATCAAAAATGAAGTATTTTTAAAAGTCTCCCATGCACTGTTTCTTCTTCAGAAACCATAAGAGTTTATGATTTTGTATGTTTTTTCATGAGTTATTAGTAGTTGAAATTTTGAAAATTCTGAGACCAAAGTTGCACGCTTTATCGGAGAATGAGCCAGAAATAGTCTATTTAAATTGAGTTCATGACAGACAGGGAATTAAAATCAAAGCAGAAGATAAAGTTCGCGGCGAAATTCTCTTGAACAAATACCTTCTTATGATTGATTCTTACTTCTAGCTTAAGACTTGTGTATATAAAGCCATTATTTACACAACTTGTAGCCCGATACTTCATAATTAAAATGAGACATTCAATACAATTTATTAAATGTAAGGTAAAACACAAGCCATACTCTTCTTAAAATAATTACAAAGAGTGAACAATGAAGTAAAACTAGATTTTTGTGTTTCCCTTTCAAATGTTTATTATTCCTTCACATTTCAATTACGAGTCGACTTCAACAGAAAATGTAAACATTAGATCAGTACAAACTGAATTTTTTATTTGAACTAGGACAAAAATTCGGATTTTAACGGTAAATTGATACGGTCAACCCAACTCTTTTTTAACGGTAATACTGACAGCTGTGATTCTAGTATTATACCATTAAAAACGGGATTTTGTTTTCTAACAGAGCATTTAACAAAATATTTGATACCTTAAGCTTAAGAACTTGCCCGCTCTCCGGCCACAACTCTTTCCTTAAAAAGCGCCTAATCACACTTTCAAACACTGATGAAAATTTCACTCTAAATTTATATAGTTTTTCAAGCTACTTATTTTATATTGTTTTCTGATTGTAAAATATATATTGATCTTTAAATGAAAGTTTAGAGAATTGCACTGTTCTTCAAAACATAAATGGAGTATCATCATTGAATGGGAAAAAATTGTCACAAAGACATACTCCTAAAGTTTAGACGATAATGATCACCGGTACCATCTGCCCATTTGACAGGTAGACACTGACCACGAGTAATCTTATTTCCCCTTATCAGTGATGCTATCATGTATTTTGCAATTCAATCACTGACATCGTTTTGCTCGTGGCTGTCATGGTCTGTTCTTTGCTTTAACATTGTACAACTTTTACAGTGTAGAAGCAGATTGCAAAATCTGAAGATGATACTTGTAGTCACATAGCTAAGGGCTATTTAACCAAAAAAAGTATTGACATAAAAGACAAAAAAATAATAATAATCATGGCCCCTAGGTATTACTCCTCTTATTACGAGTTCTTACTAGTTACATGATATGATCAGTTTGAACGCTAATATTTCAGTGTTGATTCGTTAGATACTTCCTATGTTTATTTTTACATATGTATATCAGAATTTGGTATTACTTATTTTTCAAATCCTATTCCATATAAAATTAGTTTGAACTGATCGTCTCAGATGTTGATGAAGATGTTAATGTATAAAAGGAAGTTTGGGAACCATATTATTTTTGTCCATCTGAATAATTGAAAATTTGATCAAGTTTAAAAAACTGTAGCGTATGTCGTTACTCAATATTTTATTTAAGAGAAAATTGGCAGATTTCACAATAAGATCTTCCTACAAGATATTTTTATATCAGACTCTAAAGTTGTTTCAGAATATATAGCTGTTGCAGCTGATTGTTTCTGTAGCTGACCACACTAATTGTTTGAGATATCAATACCACCACCACCCCCAGCATCATATCATTAACATATAAACTGTAATCTACGGGTATAAAAACCTGCACCACTCTGTATCTCTAAGTTGAATTTTTTTGTTATTCTTACCTAGATTAAACCAAATTAACTTGTTATGCTTTAAAAATGCCAAATTATTATTTTCAGCATATTTGGTAAATCTTGAATTAAAATGAAATACTACCAAAGATGCAATTATATCTTTTAAACCACCTTGGGAAAAAAATTATAAAAATTCATTAGGAGACTAATAGCTTCATGAAAAGCATGAACAAAATTCTAAACGCCATTTTTAATTAATTTTGAAATTTGACATAATTTGATTTCTCCCCGACTCATGCTGAAACGGTCGTCTGATATGTAGAAATCAAATGATGCGCAGGCGAGAAACCACTTTATTAGTTACCATTTTAAAATCAGTATATGAAATACGTTATTGTCATAGTTCAGTTCGGCGGAACTCACAATTCGGATACGTATCCGAATTCGGATACCCACATCACATACATTTCGTCTTTATTATATTAAATGATTTATACAGCCCGCCACCGCTGATTGGCCTTTAAAATAGAGGCCAAGCTACATCCGGGAGTTTTTCGCTTAAGGCTATGTAAAACCAAATGCTATACGATTGGTTGAGGTTTGGCGTATTTTAGAAAAAGTAGACAACTCAACAGATCAAAAAACTTATTTCATCCGATAGCACATACTTCAAGCTTTAATGTGAAGTAATTTGTGAACGCATTTGACCAACATGAGATGTAACATGGCTGAGTGAAAAGCTGACTTTCCTAAAAGTAAGTATAACTTTGACTTTCTACATCAATATCTCGTCACGAATTCGACATTGTATTATGAAATATATATCATAATGTAGCTTATTTTGTCAAAATTACAAAGATACCAACCTTTATGGGGTAAAACACAACTGTTTTTGAAAAAAATACGCCGAAGCTTGGAGACGTTTTTCACGCTTTGCGATTCAGACCCGGTTTACATATGGCAGCTATTTATTATTACCTCCAAAATCCTCACTTAGAAACTCACAAAGGAGTAGCTGCCATATGTAGTATTTCCAAAAATGACACTGAATATTTCATTTGATATACAATTACCCCTATTTTCAATGCCAAACAACAAGGTCACTAGGCTTTTATTCAACATGAAAAGGTTTTTATCACTTGTGCTAATTGATGATCAATAAAAGAATCAGACCAGATCAAAAATCCAATAATTGTCCAGTCCACTTAAGAGGCTAACTGCATGAACGATCTTGAGTGCTTGTTTTATAAAACCTGTACCACAGAGTAACAGAGATGACACTAAGCCCAAAACAAGGCCCAATCATAGCGTAGTATGTGGACAAAAACGATTAGACTGCTCAAAAGACTCATCACTAAACAATCAATACATGTGTTAATAACATTTTTCATGCTAGACTAATTTAATGGTGTCTTACATCCTGTTTACATGAAGGATGAACAAAAGACGAGGACGCATTATGAAGAATGCTGTACATCTTGTACCCAATTAAACGTAACACACATCAAGTGCGATGTCAGGATTTATTTGAGTAGGATTATTCATAATGCGTCTTCGTTTTTATAACTGGAGCCACTGATCACGCGATCAGCCAAGAAACGTTAACCAGCGACTATTGAGAAATTGTAATCAAATGAGCCATGAAGTATATGGGGATAAAGTATCAGGGGCCTGCCTGTACTTGACTGATTCACCAATTTACAATAATTTCATACGCCTGCATAAAGTTACATGAAAACCCCCGGGGGGGGGGGGGGGGGGTACTCAATTTTGGTTTTGGTAGGGGTGTGCCGCTGGGAAATTTGAAGTACCACCCATGTATATACCAATATTGAAGAAAAAGGGACCCATCCATATACCAAATTCTCAACATTCTTTGGAAAACAGACCCATCAAAACACCACATTTTGCAAAGAAAAATGACCCATTGAAATACCAGACAGTCTGATTTTGCTACCTCAAGGTTGGTAACAAACTGAGGATGAATATTGATTTATTCTTGATGACTACACAGGGAAAACACTAATTAGCATCATAATACCGTAGAGGTCATTGCTCTCCCTGGACGACTAGGTAACAAAAGGCTTATGCCTTGTTTCTTATCCCTTTTAATTCTCGTCCCAGAGTCAACAGACCTTGCACATCGCATTATCCGAAAGTGGGTTGTTGGGGCAACCAGCTGGTAGTGTCAACGAATTAAGCTCAGCCTAATCTGACCCACAGTTATAAAAGGTCAAACTAACCAAGGCAAACTATAGAGTGTGCTAAGCAGGAAATAAAGATGAAATGTATGTGACATACATTTCGTATCCAAATGTGATACCCGTATCAGAATAAGGACATGGAGGGGTATCCGAATTCTGATACGCCTGTCGTGGCGCAGGAAACAGATCGCAAGAACATGTAGAACATATTTCTTGCATTTATGATAAATTTATCTGTGGAAATGTCATTTCCATCTGTGCAATTCCAGCGGAACAGCTTCAAAACATGTCCCTAATAGCTCCTTATCACAGAAGGAAAGATAATTTGGCCAATACTTTCCTAGAATTTAGATGACAAATGATGATAATGTTGTTGACTTTTATACATACCGGTATGGTGCGCGGCAAAGCTGAATATTCATTTCAGCTGATATCCCGTTTCAGCTGTTTTTAATCCAAATTCGGATACGGGTATCAGAATGTTGATACGGAGTATCCGAATTCGGATAGGTAGCCTATCCGAATTGTGAGTTCCGCCGAACTAAGATCAGTGGCGGTACATTAATTATTCGTCATTATATTTACAGTTTAATTCTCAAGAAATCAGGTTGATCAAGGTATCTATGAACGTAATTTCCTTGGGCATCAGACCAATCATATAAGAATGTTTCATAGATTCAGCAGGTAAAAAATACACTGTATGCAGTGCCCGGAGCAGAAGCATTCGCACAAGAAACATGGAACAATTGAAGAGTTTAGTGGAAGAAGTGGTAAAGTTCCCTTTTAATGAAATTGAGTTGTTGGTGATTTTGAGGCTACAGTAGAGCAGAACATTTTTTGACGATTAACCTCTCATAAGGAGTCGGCGCCTTTGAGTGAATATTGGGTCAAATTTGAGAATCGTTGAAAATATGTCAAGTTACATATCAAATTACCGGTCATGTCACGATTACGAATATATATAGTTTTATATTATTATGTTCAGGGATTGGTTGAGGATGTAAAATCAAAACGAGGCCAAATGATGTCAAATTTTCAAGGTCCGTTTTGCTTGACAAGCATCTCTAATTGTTCGTCTAGACTTGCAGATTCCAAAAACATATACCTTAAGAATGTTTTGATAAGTTATTGTAAATTATTTACAACTATTTGCTTAGCGCCCATGACTGTATTGGAAGAAGTGGTCAAGTACAAAAAAGTGATTATTGATAACAGAAAATCGATAATCGATACAGACTTGTAATTCACTGGAATTGATGAACCCGGATTCGAACCTGGAACCTCTGTATAAGAGTCCCGTGCTGTGAAAGCTCCATGAAATCTTTCAGGAAATGTAATGGAA
>JXSR01S002226.1:51937-64125 GCA_000969725.1 Ophiothrix spiculata
ACAGTTGGTTAATATTATTTACCCAACAATTGGGTTGTTCATAGTTTAACCAACGCTAAAAAATTGCCCAACAGTATAACAGTGTATGAGAGATATTGTTAAAAAGTACTTTATAGCAATCAAGGCGTGACAAAATCATGGCTCCGATAATATTAGCACAAGTTTCCTGATCAATGAACTTTTGTATCCGGTATAAATTACGAATCTGCCAATTTATAGATCGGTAGTGATATGTTTGTCAATGTTCAGCTGCTTGTCAAAAACAACACCTTGGTTGCGGATGGTTCTTGACTGAGGTATAATGTCATATACTATGTGAAAGTTGATATTCTGCAATTTAGGTGCGGGGTGGGAAAAAGAAACAACAAAAAACGCAGTCTTATCTGGATTTCACTATAACTTGTTCCCAATCTTCCAAGTGTTGATAACCTTGACCATATGTCACATCTCCAGGGATTATCGGATCAACAGGTAAATGTATTTGGATATCATCCGCATAAATATGATACATAAGTTGGTGATTTCGAATGATGCGGCTAACAACATTCGTGTATAAGACAAAACCCATTGGTCAAATTACTGAACCTTGGGGAAGACAATATTTTAATGGAGTATCCTTGGAATAAGCACCACTAACAAATTCTTGAAATGATCTGTTATCAAGATATGATGAAACCCATTGTTGAGCAATGCCTGTGATTCCAAACTCATCAGCAATTCTCTGCAGGATACTTCTATCAACAGTGTCGAAAGCTGCTGAGAGATTAAGCATAACGACGAAGACAACCTGTTGATAATCAAGAGCACATAAACAATCATTATGGACACATGCAAGGGCTGTCTCAGTAATACATTGAGCCCTGTATGCTGATTGCATAGGTTCAGCAAGATTATGGGTGTTAATATGACACTGAAGTTGCGAATCAGCACATGCTTCAATAAAGTTACAAGGTAACTGTACATTTACAACAGGACGATAGTTCTTGAGTTATTTCATTAGCTCTCTGTCGTGAATAGAGAAAACCTTCATGGGGAACAGCAGCAAGAGACTTCCGCCATTTACGCTCACAACGCCTTCCCTCTCTGATGGCTTTACGAACCTCGTCACTAAACCAACCTGGTTGGTATGAAACAAATTATATTTTAGTGATCTATGGAGCATGAGAGTAAAGAACTTCAAGACAAGAGTTTTTATAGTCATCTGCATTGGAATAGTTCTTCTGTGAGATGGAATCCATTATAGCGGAAGGATCGTCTGAGAAGCGTTGATGGTTAATCTTCTGTACTTTGGAAAAGCCTGAGTACATTTGGGTGGATGTGGCTTCAACACATTTACTGAGCAATTAACAATGAAATGATCTTTGGTAAAGGTTGCACAATCAACATTGATGTAATTGACCAGGCTGTCATTATCACGGGTAATAATAACATCAAGGATGTGGCGAGATTAATGAGTCGGCTTCAGAACATGTTGACTTATACCCACCGATTGAAGAAAAATATTGTACTTGTATAACAACACTTTTACATTGTATTGTGCATTTATATCACCAACAGGTAGGACTTTCCCTGGTAATAAGTTCACATAGTCTACACATTTTTAAAATGATTTATGCAAGATGGTGTTGGGCTGTAAACTATGATAGAGTAATATGAGCGCGATGCATTTCCGAATGATGTGAAGGTAGGTATATCAAAGTTCCTTGCATGAGCTTTGTAGAGGACTCCAAAATACCTCCATGGGTGTCACCAGAAGTGTACGCACGTGGGTATTAATAACCACCAGGGGGTGTCATTTCTCTGATTATGATCGGATCCTGAGGTTTCACCCAGGTTTCAGTTAGACAAAGAATCCCAATATCATGAGAAATCACTCACCAATGTCATTAGTTTTGTTTCCAACTAATTGTGCATTCCAGAAATTCAAATTTAAGGATTTGTTTGGTACAGATTTGATGTTGTTGAGTACATTTCTAGACCTGCCACCTCTGCAACCTCGTTAAGTAGGTTTAATTCCACACACATTCAACTCCTTTAAAGGATATAAGGTTATACGTTGAATGGGGTATTAAACACGTCCTTGGCATCATTGCCATTAATTCCAATCTGGCTTTGCGTCAAAAATAGGTCGCTCAAATATCATGGATCTGTTACATATTACCCTAAAAAATTGTAGAAAACATGCGTTTTGCTCAAACTTCTTTACGTATTTGGGAAAATTTGTTATCATATGAAAGTTCAATTTATACTCTAGTTATGTACAAAAAGTGAACGTCTCATGATTTTAATCAATGAAGTTATACTTTAAAAAGCAATTACGGAACACGATGGATCGGGTGGAGGAGGCGACGGTGGAGGCGCGCATAGGATTACATGCAAAAATGTAGGAAAGTTATGATTTATAAACACATGTATTATTAAAAATAAAAATACTGGGACCACAATTTTTTGAATATACTTCAATGATATATGTATAATGCTTAAGCATGTATCGAATATTGACATATCATCCAAACTTTGTTGTTTCTTAATGGCTTATATGTGGGTTATTTTCTCTATACATTACTGTACAAAACACTTGAAAACTTTAAAACGACATATCATTTGACCGAGTCGACGTAAATTGTAAAAGTTATACATTTTTCAAAAGGAAATTTGTCGAAGAACCCAATTATGTGATTATTTTTTAGGTAGTGTATACATGAAAAATCTTTTTACCGATAAATGTCCCAAAAATCAATGAATCGTTTCATAGATTTTGACCATCCTCAATATTTTGACCACAATGAAATGAAATTGGTCAACAAATTAATTGTTTTATGGAAGGCTATCATTACATCCTTCAAGTAATGTTTGTGTCATCTGGATACATACCTAGTTGGTTGACCAAAATGCACTTTTATTTTATTTTGCACCCTGTATAAATTTTACCCATCCCTAAACATTTAGCTTATTTAGGTAAAATTGAAATCCTCGGAAAATAAGCTTTCCAACAATATCTAACTTTGTAGGTTTTAAGTGCATATATTCAGAGTTACGATCCGTTGCATACAAGTTGGCATGGTTTAACAAATGTTTTTGTGTGAAACAAAAAATATGACTAGTTAATGACTTACGTCCATCTGGAGCAGGAAATTAATGGTCAGCTATACGTGACTCAATAAGGTGATAAAAACAATCCCAGGTGTATCCAAATGTCATTACCAGGTAACGCTATCATGTCCAGTACCCTTGTTTTACCCATGTCGCCAGCCATCTTGCGTTTAAGGCTGGGGGGGGGGAGGAGTTGCCATTCGATAAATTGTTTCACATGCGTGCAGGTCATACACAATACAATGAGTACTTTTAACAGTCTGTATTGGGCTCTAATTAAACAATATAAAACTTGGTAACATCGGGTCATTATTTTATTTTAAGAGCTTTTTTTATTGAATGTCGCTAATAATGCCAACGGATACGTTTATCATTTTTCAAAAAATAAAGAAAGTGAAGAAATAATGAGGTAGATGGATGTTGCCAAATGTGTTCAATCAGACTGACTTTGGTGTTATGTAATATATTTGGAAATCAAAAATGTGTTTTAAAGTAAAAATAAACAAGCATATTAATGTCCAAAAAGCCATATGTTACAGATACGTAATCTACATGTTATTATCCTTTGTAAAAATGCTATGGTAAGTGCTTAACCATAATTCAATTTAATGTTGTTACTCCTCATATACAGTTGTACAGTGCATTTCATTTTGGTATTTTTTAACTAAGGTAGGTTGTTCTGAACTTGGTTAGAAAGTTTCACAGTAACAATATTTGTTAGGCAGCCGCTATCTATATGACCCAGAGTATCATGTATCAGTTTGTTTTTCCAATCTTACTCTGAAACGTGTACGTCGATTTGTATTTAAACAAATAAATTGAACATGACAACCAGAAACCGAGCGATGTGAAAGATGTCAACGTTAGATAAAAAGGAAGAGCATACTTGCTTTGGGACGCACCATATGACTTTCGGCAGGGGTGGGGCGGCCGGAAGTTTGGGTTGGGGCAAGATATTTTTTTTCTTTACTTCTGTGGAGCATTTTAGTAGCAAATCCAAAAATTATAGATTATGAGGGGCAAGTTTTTTTTCGTCACGTAAATCAAATATTTTTTTTTCTTATGCAGTGTGTCATTTTTTTACACAGTGAGTCAAGAATTTGTTTAAAAAACAAATTCCAATCTCCCACCTGGAAGTGCGCCCCTCGTAGTCATTGTAAAGCGCCAAATGGGCAGGTAACAACGATAACAACAATAACTAAAATAAATGGGTCCGAAGATCAATAAGTTCTATATTTTCTGTTGATTGTCCTCAAAATAACAGATATGGTCATGAGTTATATATTGGGTAACCTAATAAACTGATGCAGTAATAAATTTCCTCACTGCACTATGTTTTTCATTTCGTAATTCCCTTATTTTATGTCATACATTAGTAAATTTGGTGTCATATTGAGAAATAAATATATTCTAATAAAATGAAAACTGTATGTCTTTCGCTTATTTAGTTTTTAATTGGGAATAATTAATGTGTTAATTAATAAAAGCGGTGCAGGATGCGGAACCGCAGGATGCGGAGCCGGAGATTCAATAATTGGGCGCTATTCCCACATACTTATATAGATTGTCTTAAGATTTGGACACAACGATACTAAGGTTACACATGTGATATCAAAATCTATTGAATTGAAGGTGATCTGGCCAGGGGTCATCTTGGGTCAAAAAGCCTCTACAGTCAAGATAGGTACAAGTGGTTGTAAAATCTGTCACTATTCCCACATACTTTCATGAATTTTCATAAGACTTGGGCACTAGGATACCCCTTTAGGGGGTTGACCTATGACATGGCGAATCGGGAGTAAAAAATATTTTTAGGGGTCATCTGAGGTCATTATTTGTTTTAAGTTTAATCACCCTGACTAAGTGATTGGATGATTAATGAAAAACTAAAAAGGGGTTTATCTTGAAGATATCATTAGGTACATTTTGCCCCTATAAATATAGCAACTCGGAGAAGATTATATTTTCCTTTTTAACATAATAGCTGACAATCTATTTCAAATGTGTTTTGAAAGTGGTTTGTGTTCAGATAATAACATAACTTTCAAGTTTGTAAACCATGCCCCACACACAAGTTATGCTTAGATTTATCTTCTGAATACATGTATAAATCTGTCGAACAAAGTACCGGGAAAAAGTAACAGAAGAGTTAAAGAAAAATGGTTTGAACACAGCTACTAATTCCAGACTCTTTTCAAACCCATTAGACCTTTCCAAAAAGGACACAGTTAATTACAGCCTAATTCCAGACTCTTTTCAAACCCATTAGACCTTTCCAAAAAGGACACAGTTAATTACAGCCTAATCCCCAAACCATTGATTTTTTTAACAACTCTTTTATAATGGGATACCGGGTATTTTGAGGAGATATTGGGTGTTTTGGCGTGAATTCTATAAGGGATACCTGAGCGTCAATAGGATAGTACTTGTGTATGTAGCTATATTGAATATTGAGCATAGTCTTGGTTACAAAGGTGGCGTCTGAAATTTTTTAAAAGTATTTCTTATGTTACACCCTGTATATTTTCTACTCACCCTGTATTATGACCTTGAGATTATATTGGGATGATTCCTTACATTCTACCCTTTAATAATATATTTACTTTGTGATTTTTTTATACAAAATCTATAAATGCTAGCATAATTGTTTTCACGGATATAAAAAGACCAATTCAATACCTTCCATTTAAAAAAAGAATTTTGAAAATTGATGCACGCAATCGGAGTTTACATTAGTTAGAAGAAATCTCTATCATGTCCAGTACCCTTGTTTTACCCATGTCGCCAGCCATCTTGCGTTTAATACTGGGGGGGGGGGGGAGGAGTTGCCATTCGATAAATTGTTTCACATGCGTGCAGGTCATACACAATACAATGAGTACTTTTAACAGTCTGTATTGGGCTCTGAATGTGTGGTGTTGTTTGCTAGGCAATTTTCAAATTGAATCGAGTTCCGTATAAGTGCTTGGTTTACCAATTTGCAACATTAGAAAGTTATCGTTGACAATCAGAAGCATGCAATAGGCATCACACAGAATTATTGCAAGTAGATATCGATACATATTATAATAGATTAAGCATTTCTACAAATTATTTACTGCCATGAACTTATTTTGTGAAAAAAATTATAAAGAGACATCTTTATTTATATAAAGACAGGTAGCATCTCAATTTAAAAGATAGGTAACATCTTCTATTTAATCAATAGCAAGTCTTTCGTATAATCGTTAAGTTCTTTCTTCATGGAATGAGAAGTCAAACGGAGCTTTCAACATTAAATTTCGGCAATTTTGAAAGAAATTATATTTTAAGGTAGAAAATATAAATTAAAATCTCTCGCAGACAGAGTTATAGATTTCTGTCTTCATTGAAATGGAAAGGCAACCAATCAAATCCGTGGAGAGTTTTCAATACTGGTGCCTTTACGGATTCCTCCTGTTCTTGGAAACGAAATGACCAAATGCTCTCATTCTTTTTGCAAGTTAAAGACATAGAAATGTACTACCAATTCAGATAATTTAAACTTTCAAAATGGAACGGGAAGTAATGTTATACATTTATTTATTCTGAGTACTAATCATTTTGATACACCCTGTATAAGGAACTGCTTTGTATTTCGATTATAGAAATCTCTCTAACCACTAGAGTTAATGTAGTATCTCTCTTAGTCAACAATTAAACAACTGCAAGACAAACAGGCAACCAATCAGCATTAGAAAGTCTAAATTTATGATAAAGAATCTCCAAGCTCATTTCATTTAACATACTTACGTAACATAATATGAAATATGCTAAAATTTAGGATATTTCTGGCACAAACGTTCCAAGGTTTTGTGAAAAAATTGATAAAAAGTGCGCCATTTAGCTATCTGTTCAGTCAAACATCAACGAATCGTACTTAACGTGTAACTTAGCCATTATTGATTGTATTCACATACAAAGAACCAGTGTGACCGTAAACATCAAAACTATGCTTTACACAGCGTATATCGGTAGTAACCTCACCTTGCCCCAATGAGGTTCCGGGTTCGATTCCCGCGCCCAAAGCTTTATGTGCATTTGGTTTTCAGTCTATGCCCGCTTCCGCGGGTTTTTCTCTTGGTACTCCTGTATTCAGAAACTTAATTTAAAAAACATCATGGAGCACTGTTGAAGATATGCTTCCCTTATTACACTCTTAAAATTATCTTAGTCTTGTTGAGTAAAAACTTACTCAACGGTCACAGCTCATTTTGTTGAGTAAAATCTTACTCAACGTTTGATAAACTTTAATCAACGTTGGGTAAACTTTGCTCAACGTTGAGTAAGACGTGCTCAACATTGAGTAATATTAACTTAACCGAGTAAGATTTTGCTCAATGTTGAGTAAGATTTTACTCAACACTGAGCTATGACCTTTTTACTCAACAAAGAGTAAAATAATGTTTAGAGTGTAGCTTACTTGGTACCAAAGTACCAAGTTGGGTTTCCTTGGCGAAAGCCTAAACAAGGTGATATGGTATTTTAATATCCCATCAACACGACAGTCAAAAGCAGCGTGATGTCAAAAATGCTATTGCTAGCAGGTATTCAGAACAACTTCGCAACAGTACATTATTCTGTTTCAATTTATACTCTCTGATTATTTGTTGAACTGTTATGAAACCATGATAACCCACGTTATATAAACCGCGACTGCTGTCATTCGATACCTAAGGTAATTCCGCATAGCTATATTCTTTACAAATATTAAGAATGAAAGTCGATGTCGATGTATATAGTTATGGTTTTTACGCTATGTTTCTTCAGAATACATGCATTCCGATCAAAGGTTTACAGGCTCGAGGCATTTAAATGGTTGAAAGTGCTTATATACTGAATAGTAACACATTTATTTTACATGAAAACAAGCTAACTAAAACAATGGACTCTCCGACTTTTCATGGAAATATTCTTACATTATAGATCTCCAAATACACATTGAATGAAATGGATTTCAAACTCCTTACACAGATGGTAACATCAATCACAGTGAGCATGAAAGGATTACCGAGCAAGGCGCTAACGTCTGAGCTTGGAAAGCACTGATTCTCTGTCGCAAGTTTCACCTTAGACTTTCAACAAAGCGCAACAAATTAAACTCAATACATGGGTACCTATTTATTTGGTACCCTGTTGGGTAAAAATGTTTAAGGCTAGCGTATTAATTAATCAAATTAATTAATTACTTAATTAATTTACTTTTTTGTGAATGAGTGAATGGATTAATAATATTATTAGTTATTATTATTGTTTTAAATTATTATTCATATTATTTGTGTTTGATATTGGTCTAATAAAATAGTATATAAAATATTAATTTCAATATTTATAGAACTTAAAACACACAAAATGTTGTTATTTTTTCTGATAGTATTTGAATGTTTTATCTGTGTGTAGTTTTTTTTTTAATGTTGCAAAAGTCGAATTTATATAATTATCTTATGAATGGTGTTAAATTGGGTTGGCTTTACAAGGAAAGCTATTGTTAACCTTTTTTGAATTCAGTCGTTTCTTATTTATTTAACGACCAACAAAAGACTAAAATGTAGAGAGAGAGAGAGGCAGAATTTATACCTTAATCATCAATCTGTTTACAGCTAATTCACAGGAAATCTTACTGATTACAGTTAGTATCGGTTGAATCATCCTGGACTTTAAAAGATATCAGGCAGGAGATTACCGACGACTTTATTATTTCACTACAGAGAATGTAAAACACATCCAGAATACAATCCTTAAGGCTATTTGATTTTGTAAACCAAAGTTGTAATTATTATTATTTTTTCTAAATTACAGGTTCAGCTTTTATAATAGCAGAACATGCAGGGTGTGCAATAAATTCAGGGTATTAAAATACTTGGAATTAAAATGCTTTAAATATTTGCAAAATCAAACTTGAAAACTAAATGCCTGTACATTTTGAAACATCAAAGATATTTCAAATACATTTGATGATTAGACATAAAAACATTGGTACTGTTGTCTTAACTAATTTTTTCAAGGCATTTGACCTTATTGATCACAATTTACTCAATTCTAAGTTTATTCAGATAGGAGTGAGAGAATCTCTGATTCCATGGATATGCAGTTTTATTTCCAGCAGACAACAGTGTGGCAGATATAATAAAAACTCTGTCTGACTATAAAACATTAAAAGGGGGGCTGTCAAGAGGTACCTTAAAAGGGTGGCTGTCAAGAGGTACCAAAATGGGCCCTTTAGGATTTCAAGTCATCATAAATGATGCAGTATCTGATGCAAATATCAGTGTGTGGAAATATGTTAATGATTTAACACTTGCCTCAAATTCCACAAAAACGGTGCACTCTTTGCATACTGATTTAGACAAACCTGTGTATTGACAATGTCCCACTGAATTTTGTCAAGTTTGCTAAAATTCTTGGAAGTTGGCTCCAGGATGATTTGAAATGGGAGAAACAAATTTCTGAAATGCTTAAAAAGACCAATAGCCGTTTATACATGTTCCACAACTTAAAATGATTTGGGTTCAATTCATCTGAGCTGTCTGTTATTTATAAGGGCTACGTTAGACCCTTATTGGAGTATGGCGATGTTGTGTGGGGTTCCTCTTTGACATGTGATCAGTCTTTAACTCTTGAAAAGGTGCAAAAAAGGGGCGTGCAAAATTATTCTGGGTAAAAAGTATAACTCATACTCTTATGCAATTAAAGAAAGCGGAATTAGACTCTTTCTGAACGTAGACAGAGATATAGCAAAACATTTGCTCAATCCCTGCCCAACAGTTACCGGACAAGCTCTCTTATCCCTCCTTCAAGGCGTTCTGTACATGGCAGATAATTGCGCAACTCAAACTCGATCTCCCTTTTGCCATGTAGAACAGAGCGGTTCAGAAAGAGTGCAATTCCGTATTTCATTGACTTATTGAACAACAAATTTTAATTTTTTTGTTTACTTTATGCGGCAGCTTGATCTTTAATTTTGTTTAAATCTTTGTGCAATATGGCCCTGGTGCAAAGTGGTTGTGACTGAGTGATTATGTACGAGCGTTAAGATTGTAAATTTGTGTGTAAATGTGTGATGTGAGTGAGTGCTATGGCATAGATGTTTGAGGAGTGAGTAAGCCAGAATATCTTGAGGTGCGATATGACCAGTGCTAAATTTTCTTTTTATTCCCATTAATATTTTTTTTTGCATCAGCGTGTTTTTATATCTCTTGATTTTTATATATCTTTGATTCTTGTAAATTATTATATCTGTATCTTAACATTTTGCTTGTTCAGTAATTTTGTATATTTGTCAGTAAAACACGGTTGCTCATATAATTGGAATACAAATATTGTTACCACTTTTTAACGTAAAGGTCAATTTATGATGACAATATCTGGAAACTTATCTTGCTTTTGGTCAGTTTTGATAGGTAATCTTGTTGGGTGTGAAATGGAACTTTAATGTGATCAATTTCCTCATTAACTGGTAAGGGGCAACAACAAACATTGGTCAAAAACGTGATTTATAGGTCCAATTTGATTTGACCCCGCCTTGTTCAAGGTCACTTTTCTACTCAAGTTGAGTGGTCATATGGAATGTCTATGGTCTATCTGTAGTAGAGTAATGAGCTGGTAGTTAAATGTCTTTGTCACGCTTGACTGAGCCAAGACAATGCTTGGAAGCAAAGACCAAAATGATCCTTCAATGCCCCTCAATTTACAAAAATAGGGTTGTGGTGAACATGGAATGGTCCCCGGCGGTATGTGACATCTTGAAAACCTTTTAAGTTGTCATAAGCCGCCGAGAACCATTCTACTGCTTTTACTAGAACTATTTTCTCACAACCTCACCACATCCACCCACTGATGAAGGAACCAGTTTGGTCTTGACATTATCTGAGAAAAATAATTCCGGTGAGTGCAGTAGAAGCTTTAATCATCTGATCATCAAACGTATGTGTTTAACCTGTACGTATGAACTTCGATAGATATTTCAAATGTCCATGCGTGTCGGAATAAGTTGTTTAGTCATTGTAAACGAAGACTGATAATAAGGGAAACTCCTTTGCGCTGCAAAATAAAGGCTGAGACTTGTTTTGATACCATGTCTTCAAACTCATTAAATCAAAGTTCAAAACTAAGATGCAACATGCGTATTTTGTATTGGAACACTCAGATAAATAAAGAAGGCTAATTCTCCGATAAAATGTGCCACTTTGCCGTTTTGGTGTCGCTCATGTTCATGCTACGTTGTTAAACCTATTAAAAATAATTTATTGGTTTGGTTAATAATACATTCGAATCATATTAGTAGCGTGTGTGAAGCTAAACATATTAGCATGCCAGGAAAATAGATCAAGATAAATCTGAAAATGCAAAATTTTTACTTTTCCCAATGTCCCCAGCCATACTGTTTCTTTTTCATGTTCCTCCGTTCCTAAAATAGTCGAACATATTAAACATAATGCACACTATTTAACAGCCCGTAATAGGTATTGATAATGACATATAAAGCTTATATTTATTAACGATTTAATATGCCATAAAAGTGTTTTTTAAAGCAATATTTCAAACAGTTATGTTATCATTTCTAAAATCGATAACAAAGTGTGAAAATAAATTTGTTGATGGATGATTCCGCATTAGGTTTATCAAGTAAACTTGAGTGTTGCATAACTTATATGTTATTTAGAATTATATATTTACAGTTATAATAATGATTTACAAGGATATTAATATTAAAAAATCCCTATGTGACGATGAAGTCGAAACAGATACGTAATATACATTCTGCTGCCTTCTCGCAAAACGCGGTAGACTATGAGGAAAAATACTACACTACAGTGTAGTATATGTAGAGTTCCTAATATACTGTAAAGATTAAGTTTGTAAGAAAACAAATTTTCTCAAAGAATGAGTATTAACCCTCGTCCACCTAAGGGGACCCACCCCCCAACGGTTCGTCGCCGATTGGTCCAAAACGCAGTGACCCCTGGTATTTAACTAATTGTTGTTACATCTTTTGCGGTCATTCTGGTGAAAAAAAGTCTGGATACCACCTTAGATGGGGGTAGGGTAAGCCGTCAAAGTGCGTTGGTATAAAACAA
>JXSR01S002226.1:78796-97062 GCA_000969725.1 Ophiothrix spiculata
CCCCCCCCCACCCACGTCCTCGAGAAGACGAGATCAACTTGAGTAAATTTCACAACTTGTTCCCTTGCTCTAAACTTTCAATGTATCACTTATTCACTTACTCGCAACTTTTAAAACACATGGCTGTTATCTCAGATAGTAAAATAAGTTGAGATTTAAATCCTCAAAGTCACACTGGAGATTAATATGTTTTAATACAAGTCAATCAGATATATCCGTATATCGCTATTCTCGATCAATCACCCTGAAGACAGATTGTGACAGTCGATAATACATCAAGACTACAATCAAGGAAAAAAGTCGTTGGAACACTTGATTCTTTTTAGGTGCATTCATCCGTTTCAAACAATAGAAATTACAGTAAGAGATGAGTTAATTTAAAGGCAATAAAGAACTCTTTTCTTCTGACCATCCCCTTCCCTACCCCTGTTTCAATGTTGGATGTAAAGATGCTCTTTGTGTTCGGATCAACATTGAATGGGGAACGGGGAAAGCGTACGAAATCAATAACATGCACAGACAATTGTGCCAAGACTTTTTTCCTTGATTGTAACACATACTTGATGTAGTTGCGGATCAAGTCTCCGTTGTGTTCAATATCGTTGTTCAAAAGAATTATGATAACCATCTTCTAAAACCTTCAGAAATCTTTACTTTTTGATAATGTAGACAAGATTTGAAGATATTTATATGTATATAAATACTCGATCATTACAGTAGATTAAACTGATAATAGCATTTGATCATTGCTTTAGATTGCATTGATAACAATATTCTATTCATAGGTTAATCCAGTCATTGGTACCAGGGCGTGATAGAAAATTGCTGCATAAACCTAGCAAAAGGTCACAATTGATGTTTTTTATTAATACATTCCAAAATTTAACATGTTTGACTTATGTTGCATACCGAATTTTGAATTTAAAACAGAGACTTATGTATTATGCACTAACAAATCATGTTCTTGTTTTAAGGTCACAGATATAAAACACGTATTGCATTATCATGCGTGATTGTTGATCTGATCTTTAAGTTACATTGAGTTTGAAACAAGCACGAAACTGTCTCTTCGCACAAAATGGTTCTTATATTGACTTTTCCAGACGAATGTACGCGTTATTATTATTTTGTATGAAACTTTTAGTTTGTCAACGAAAGCGGTGGAGACAGCAAACGATCATATGTCATAATTCCTTAGTTTCAAAATTAACAAAATCATTCCATTTTGGTTTCTGAGTTTATTCACTTTATAGAGCAAAAAAGTTGTTATTCTAACATTTTTTACCCATGCCACATTTTCTTGTAAAGGAGTGCCCTGCGAAGGTTTGTTCAATTAGTTCAACAAATTAACGAGAAATTATGTTTTTTTTTATATCAATCATAAACATTAACAGCACTCAAAACAGTTTCTCTCACAAGTTGAATGATGAAATATGACTTAAAGTATTTTAAAACGGTAGCATATATGAAGAACCTAATCGAATGCATTATCTTGTAAGCAAGCTTTAGTGAAATATATCGATTTCTTTTATTCAATGATCAGAAAATGAATAAAGATGACATGTCCCTTAGGTATTTATAGATTAAGTTGTTGCCGTGTTTCCATTTATTATGTTGTAATGAACCATTTTTGAGTTTTAAATGATCCTAAACACCTAAGGCTATGTAACTTTTTTTTAGCTTTATTATATACTAAAATTCTACTCACGTGTGCATTTAAGAGATGAAAACGCAACATTGGATGATACTTTAATTTAAAAAAGAAATACATGTTTAATGTAGATTTGCAAAACATTTCCGAGAACTGATCAGACTTTTGCCTCCAAAAATACTACTAGTTTTCTGTCATAAGTGACCTTTAATATCTATAGGGTCCCAAAAATCAACTTCAATATTTTGATTTTACTTTAAAGCCAAGACTATAATCTTTGAAATGCCACCTTAGTTTTGATTATCGGATGTTCGGGTGCAAAGTTGCAGTCCAATATATTTAAAAGCTGAAAAAGGTAGTTTGAGAAAATCTTGTCTAAAGTTTGTGTACTATTTATGAAGCTGTCCCGTAAGGTTATTGTTTCTGTTAAAATAAGAAATTCGCCTCTGACACGATTTTTAACCATGTTGACTTTCAATGTGTCATAGCATTTACAATACCATGCCGGGTAACATAATGTCATTTTTCATTGGCAAATGTTTAACTGCCTAGTTTTTAAATCTCTAGATGAATCCAATTTCACAAATATATACACATTAAAGGTGCGTTTACACTGTGACGACATCCCTCGATGTAGGGTAACGTATTCCAAACTTACAAAACCCTGGACGACAAGCGAGAACAGATGAAAAATCAGTTTTTGTTGACGGATAGTAACGACCCTCAGCGACACCACGTCAAAAAGTGACGAGTGGGTGCTGAAAGAAACTAAAATAAAGCTCCAACAGACTTCAAATTTGGTGGGATGGTGGTACTTGATGGAACACCCTGTAGCGCCATAAGTTTCAAATGGGTTAAATGTTTTAATTTTTCTGGAAAATTTCGGATATTTATCTCCTCTTCAAGCTACACATTATTTGATGGTCTCTTGCATTCCCATACCAGGGCTATACAAAAAACTTAGTTTGGTAAATCCCTAAAATTGAAAAAGCTCCTTTTTGATTGTAAAAAAGAGGAAAATAAGTTATAATCAATGAATGAAAAGGTGCTAACGTATGTCGTTGCATAACATAATTTATGTTATTGAATAAATGAACCTTTTCCTTTTCGCATTACAATGGTTATCGGCTTATTCATTTCTCCCTGGGTAATGCACTTTGCTATATACATGTATGTTACAACTCTCTTTGTCGATAACAGGTCGATGGACAGATTTTGCCTCTGGAACTCATTCAAAAATTTGCATAATATTCAGTAAGATGTTGTACTCATATTCGATATAATGATGTGTTATTTTTCTTGAATTTTGAAACCAATGTGGAATAGAGCCTTACGGCAATATATGGATGTATCACACTCTGTTTCAAAGAGTTTCTTTTCTAACGGTTTTGATATATCTTCATCGATCTAAGATTTGGAGGAGCAGCTAATCAACAAATTTCAACAGAATTACTTTGGTTATTACTGATGCTATGGTCACATAACCACAAGTAGCCGACTGGAGAGGTGCCTGAAAATCGGAAGGAAGCAGAAACACCGAGACATTGGTATGACACCGATACATTCTTCCGTTATCCAGTCGGTCACCAGTCGGTCATCGGAAGACAATGTTGTTTCAACAAGGAGTTAAATTCTCCCTGCATGCTTTCAGTGTGTCTACGGCGCACGGTCACCGACCGGTCAACGACCAATGTCGGATCGGTATCCCTAGCCGCAAGTTTATTTGACCAAGCTAAAAAAAATATGTTCCTTTTTTACTTACGATTTTATGAGGATAGTCACCATTTTTAAACCGTATGTTTCATTATTTGTCACCGTGGTTTAGGCACTCCACTCATGAAACAAAAAAAAATGGTTGTAATCGTTATAGATTAAAAACCGTGGCATATCAAAGCAGTGATTTCTTAAGAATAGCATTTTTTTCTCCACTGTGATTTGGGGTATGAATTTGCGTTATTAGCAAATGCCTTAAAATCACGGCAGCGATGAAAGCTAAAATAATGAAAATAGTACTAATTAGAATCGTGTGCAAGGAGTGATTATAGATTATAACTACTCTATAATTAACCGTAAAATGTGACGCTGTACATCAATAGGTGCATCAAGTTGTTGATATTCATTTGGTATCGGTTGAATAAATTTGTGTCAATCCGAGTTTTGGTTTAAAAGTTAGAGCCAAAGTATAACAACCAATATCAGACAATAACATCTTTCGAGCAAAACGCTTTTTGGACATCTTTAAAATTAAAGATGTCCGAAAATCTTCAACAATGCTGTATTATTGACATTACAAGAACTACTAGTATGGTTACTACGCTGTTACATATACTTTGCGGCAATATGGTAACATTTGTAGTAATAACTCTGTGTATATAGTAAAAAGAGCTATAAGAATTCAGTTATTTTAATTATTTAAAGGTCTTCTTCTTCTTCTTCTTCTTCTTCTTCTTCTTCTTCTTCTTCTTCTTCTTCTTCTTCTTCTTCTTCTTCTTTATATTATTATTACATATTATTAATTTAAATACCAATCTAAGTTGCCTCTTCCCCTTGAATAAGACTGTACCATTTAATCTCTCTACTTCTTAGTTTTAGGTCTTCAAATATCCAATTACAATTTTCCATTGTTTCTATCATCAGTTGAATTATTCATACAACATATATTTCTCAGTAATAAAAGAACTTATTCAGCCTAGATAGATCTATGAATCATTGCGACAGACAATTATGAAATACTGGCAGTTATTAGAGAAATAGATGACAGTAGAACACTTCTTGTTGCATTATAACATGCCTAGCTGTATTTAAGTTCTCATTTGCGCACAATGTTCTCATCAAGATATAGATCAAGCAGCATATTGAGTGTTATCTACTTTGATTGTATGGTTCTTAGATTTCATTTCATGTATGAAGATGAAAATACTTTTATTGCCAGTAAAACTGTTAGTTAAGTTTTGTAGAACAAATTTCAGGTAACTGTTTTAGTATGCTTGAAAGTACGCATATTTATATTCAATTACTATTTTTTTTATGGGATTAATCATTTAGAGTACATACTCTCTCATTGCCAAGAGTTTTTTGTAGATCCTAATATTGAAAACAGTAAAGATGAGCAATCTAAATATTTTTCTTCTTGGTAGATAGATGGTATACAAATAACGAATGTTTATAACAGTACACATATTTTCATGAGGTGTAAGCTGGAATCTTTTTTATTTCACAAGGTAAAAATAATTGCAATCTAAAAATTTGGGATTTGTAAATTAACTTCTTTTTATGGCTGTGTCATTTTGATTCCATTTTTTAAACGATCCAGTTTCGTAAATTGCCAAATATTTAAGTAGTTAATTTGTCCAGTAATCAATCAATCAATCAATCAATAACGTGGTGACATTATTGCTTTGACTACCAATGCCTGTGAAAATACATATGACTCTGCCGGTGCTCAGAACTTAGTTAACATCTATAATAGTGCTTTGAGTAAAGCTCTTGACAAACAGGCTCCTCTGGTCACAAGGCGCGTAAGATCTAGGCCATCAGCACCCTGGCTGTCTAATGTCATTAGAGATGTCCGACGTAATAGACGCCGTGCCGAACGTCTTTGGAGGAAAACAAAATTAGCTGTCCATCGCGAATTGTATATCTCCAGGCGAAATGAAGCCAAGGAATCCATCAATGTAGCTAAAAGACTTTACTTTACTCAAAAAATAGACTCTGCTACATCCTCATCTAAGCAGCTCTTTAGTGTTGCCAATGAACTTTTGCGGAAGTCTCAGAATACCCCTTTACCGTCTAATATCTCCCCCAGTGATCTCCCGCAGAAATTCTGTCGTTTTTTCTCGGATAAAATTGATCGCCTTAGAAGTCAACTTGATTCCCGTTCATGCGATCCTCCAAAATTGGCGGCATATGTCGGCCCTGTTTTTGACAATCTTATCCCTGTCTCTGAGGTTGAGATATCAGACTTGATTAAAAGTATGCCAACCAAATCCTGCATTCTGGATCCAGTGCCTACTAATTTTGTCAAACAGTGTGCTGTTGATCTGATTCCTGTTATAACTAAGCTCATCAATGCATCTCTTGTTTCTGGTATAGTTCCGAGACAATTTAAACAGGCTCTTGTTATCCCCATCCTCAAAAAGTATGGTCTGGATGTTGAGTGCTTGAAGAATTTCAGACCTATGTCTAACCTGCCCTTTATTTCCAAAGTGATGGAGAAGGTTGTTCTGAGGCAGCTGCAAGATCATCTCAATGATAATAACCTTATTGAGTCTAAACAATCTGCGTATCGTAAAGGTCATAGTGTTGAGACCGCAGTGCTGAGTGTCCTAGATAGTCTCTTGATCAATGCAGATAAAAAAATGTTATCTCTTGTCGCCCTCTTGGACCTCAGCGCTGCGTTCGATACGCTTGACCATACAATACTTCTTCAGCGGCTTGAGACAACATTTGGCGTCAAGGGAACTGTTTTAAGTTGGTTTGCATCGTACTTATCTGAGCGTTTTCAGTCAGTGATTGTAAATGGATCCCTCGCCCTTGAAGTACGGAGTCCCCCAAGGCTCTGTTCTCGGGCCCGTTTTATTTTCGCTTTATTCACAGCCGCTCTCTGATGTCATAAAACAATACCATTGTGACTTCCATAAGTATGCCGATGAAACCGAATTGTCTCATAGCTAGCTATTTTCAAGACTTCACTTCAACCGAAGCTATTCAAAACTGTATTACTGCCATCTTAGCCTGGATGGAGAGTAATAGGCTCATGCTAAACGTTGACAAGACAGAACTGTTAACAGTTGGTACAACATCTCGTGTTTCTCAAGTTCAATGTAATACCATCAACATTTTGGACTCTGAGATTGCCATCAGTAGCTCCGTTAAATATCTCGGAGTGAGACTAGATAGTTGTCTATCTATGTCAGATCGTGTAAGTGACATCTGTCGCGCATCATTCTTGTCACTTAGACGTATTGGTTGCATTCGTCATTTCCTCTCTGAAAAAGCTACGTCCTGTCTTGTCAACTCTTTGGTCACATCACGTCTCGACTTTTGTAATTCCGCTCTCTATTGTATCTCAAATGAACAATTAGACCGGCTTCAAAGAATTCAAAACCACGCTGCTCGCCTCATTTCTAAGAAGAAAAAGCATGATCATATTACTCCCACCCTGTATGAGCTTCACTGGCTGCTAGTCAAATACCGTGTCATATTTAAGCTCGCTGTTCTGGCATTTCGTTACTTTGAATCCACTCTTCCATCGTACTTGTCGTCGTCCTTGTGTTCGTACAAACCACCACGCTCACTGCGCTCGTCCTCCGAAAAATTACTTGTTGTTCCACGTGTAAGTTTGAAGGCAGCCGGTGAACGCTCATTCACGTTTGCAGCTCCGACTGTTTGGAACTCTCTTCCATGCAGTCTCCGCAACTACTCAAACTTGTTGCAGTTCAAACGTGAGCTGAAAACATACCTTTTCCGGCAAGCATTTCCAGATTCATAGTTTGTTTTTCTGTTTTTGTAGTGTTTTTGTTTTAGCGCTTAGAGTTTTTTGTAGATTTTGCGCTATATAAATGCGATTTATTATTATTATTATTATTAATCAGTCAATCAATCAATCTACACTGTACCAAGGATGATGAATATAGGAGGTGACACTTAGTTCAAATGTGGTTCCAATTTTTTTTTTGCCTCGGCACTTCATTATGGTTTCTTATTGATCACCATGAAAATCAAACTTCTTTCCATTCCCATTTATTTTTCAAGATTATTTTTTTTCTATAAATATATAGACATCAATTTAATTCAAATTAAACATTCTACTACAATCATTTTGCCTTGCCGGGACTCGAACCCCACCCACACTCATTCTCTCGGACGGAAACACAGAAGCGCTACCGACTGTGGCACTGAGGCAGATGCAATTCGAGGGTTAATATGTATCTTTATACGTACAAAATGCCGTGACAATCTTTAATCATTCTTAAAAGTTATAAATGTTGATAATGAAAATGGGAAAGTTGTATGAAGGAGAGATGTAGACCTATTTGTATTTTTTCAATCAATTACTTTGGTGTTATGTAAATTTCGTGAATTTTGCGTTACGAACCATGGCTTCTTCTGTATGTAAGGAGAACAGTGAAATCTTCATGGACATTAATTAATTTGCTCGGTCTGTTCGTTTTATTTTGTTTTGTTTTTTATCGGGATTACATACTCGAAGTTCGTAATTTTAAAATAATTGACCAAGGTATTTTCTAAGTTGTCGATACCCAGGGGCGGATGAGACCCAGGAACCCCCTTAAGAATTCATTTGCCATATGAAATTTACATTAAAAGTTAAAATGATATAAAAGGGACCAAAATACAGAAAAATAAATTATTAAATAAATGTTAATGTCGTATTTTAAAGAACGATTATACCTTCTCTTGTTAGAGGGGAGCGTGACCGAGCGGTTAGAGCACGGGTCTCGTAATGCAGAGATTGTGGGTTCGAGCCCCGGGCCGGGCGGTTTTCGTCTCCTTGTTTCCTTGGGCAAGAAACTTTACTCTACTTGCTCCGTGGTCGGACAGTCACGTAAAGCCGTGGGTCCCCTGTGCGAATGCTCCTTCATGGGGCGCTGCATATAGTGTAAACCTGGTGAGTCTAAATACCTATAGTGAACTTTGCTGGTGTAACTCCTTGATCATGGTTTTCTCATCATTAATTTCGTAACTCCCAGTCTCCCAGATCGATTTCTGTGTTTTTTGTATCATTGGATAGGGAAGACATACCTACAGTACTGCATACCTATCAATTGCTTGCAAAACAAACTTTATAGGTTTAAAGAAGCTTCAGTTTGTAGAGGAGTTGAAGTGTGTTACCAAAATACTGTTCTTCTTTTCAAACTCATAAGTAATTGGTATAAAGCCGTACAGATTCTTCATCCTAAAACCCATTACTCCTTACCGTCATAAAAACATGGATTCTTCGTTTTCGCTATATGTTTTGGATCAATAGAAGGAGTGTTTTACATACATAATGCAAATGCGGGTAGCGTCTTTGTAATTGTATTTCACTTAAAGTCTCTCTTTTCTGTTTGATCGATTATTTTGATAAAACATATGTATGTATCGAAGAAAATTTTCTTTTAACCGTGTTCTACAATTTAATGAATATAGATTACTCTCTACATTTCCATATTATCCCTCTTATATTTTGGATCCGAATTTTCTCAAATATGTTTTATCGAATATTCATCGTGTATGTATCCGACAGGCACGGCTTTGTGTATTTTGATGAATCATATATTAAGACACCCGCATGTTCAGAAAAACAGAAAGGAAAAAAAAAACGCTGATCCCTCAGAAGCGAATATTCAGCCGAAATACCTTTGGTGAAGACAATACGTAATGAAATGATTTTATCAGTCAATTTGCGTCTTATGTAGTTATTTTAAGGATGATGCATAATACTCTATTGATCTATATATACAGTATATCTACGAATTAATCTACTTTGTTGAGAAAAAACAATTTATAATTCAATATTCGATTGCACATGAATCGGAAATTCATATTAGGGTCAATTAGAAATTAAACTTAACTTCAAATATTAAAACGTACTGTTTCAATCACTTTAAGGCTACAGTCCCAAAAGGGGTGCCATTTTTGCCAACGGCATCTTTAGTGCAACTGTTTACCTACTTACACATATCAGAATAATACAAATAGCTCAGCGAGTAATAGAGTCTCTTGTTTATACATGAGACTTTAGTAGTGATTTCACGTCCATTATCAAGGTCAAAATTACTTCAATAAGCTACTTCGAAAAATGTACACCTTTTTCGCCGAAACCTTAATATTTTATGATGTTCAAACGATTCGCCTGTTTTCAAATTTTGACAGATTGTAGGCTTGTTACTTTTTATTGAATTACAAATAATATTTTATAAATGTGTTGTATTGATTTTGAATGATAATGTAACAAACCCGCGTTGTTTTGCCCAAAAATCGGGCGTGAATTATGACTCTGAGTTCGCTCTGTTTGAGCTGTGAATAGCCTGATTTTAGTATCTACATTATCTAAATTTTGTCTGATATACGCATTCGCATAATTTACTTACAATTTGAGCATTCCAATAAGGCAAAAATTGCAATTTTTATGTAAACAAAAGAAAAATACGACATTCTAATATTTATTTTTTAGATTTAGTTCACCATCTCAACGCTGTCTTGATAGCTCAGCGGTAGATCTCTTGCTTCGTAATGCATGACTAAACCCCGCCATAATCCATGGTTCGAGTCCCCGCAAAGGCAGTGGAAACTATTTATCTTTTCATGATTGAAAAATTGTTAGGATTCACATTTTCCTGGGCATGTGGATTCCTCGTACCCTAAGAAAGTTCTTGGTTGTTCTCATTTTACATAGCAATAGGTACATTTTATATGTTCTTTTTCTGGTCTATCAAAAGAAAACCAATCAAAAACTTTTTTCAAATTTAGGAAAAACAAATACCTGTTTAACATTAATGATCGGAAAATCATCATTATCTACCAGAATAGTCTCGAATTCAAAATGTTGATAAAAAGGTATGATATTCCTGATTTTAATTTTTCAATTTATTTAATAGCGATTCAAAAGACCACGGTAGTAAGGGGCGCACCATTTGATTCTCAGGGGGGGCATGGAAGTTTTTTGGGAAAAAAAAAATCTTTACCCAAGATGGGTAAGAAAAAAAACAACTTACCCCAACTACTTCAAGGTAAAGAAAAACATAAAAAATGCAATAAAAAAAACTTTGCCGCCAAAGGCGGCGAAACAAAAAATGTCGCCGCCTTTGGCGGCTAAAAAAAATTGACTCGACCCCAACTTTAATGCCCACCCCTCCTGAAAATCAAATGGTGCCCCCCTAAGCATAGGGATTGTGAATCTGTCAAAAATCAATTTCGGCAAATTACGACCTTGACATGTATTTTCACCTGTAACGCAAAATGGAGTTTCTGGCATTTACTGCCAATACGGGCTGGATGTATGGACAATGGACATATTATGTCTCACTTATGGTACTGTTTGTTTTAATTTCATTAGATTTTAAACAAAATATTCAGAATAAAAGTCATTAATAATAGGCCTAAATGGGAAATTCAGGAGCTTGTAACAACAGTCAATTCAACTAATGGTGCACTCAGCAGAAATGCTGTTATTCTTTCAATTGTTGTTGGTACAAAGCCGTGCTGATCCTTCATCCTAAAACTCGTTACTCTTAGCCGTCATAAAAACATGGATTCTTCGTTTTCGCTTTATGTTTTGGATCAATAGTAGTGTTTTTTTACATACATAATGCAAATGTTGGCAACGTCTTCATACATGTATTTTACTTAAAGTCTCTTTTTTTCTATTTGATCGATTGTTTACTTTTAAAACACATGCATTTGTATATGTCATCAAGAAATTTTCTTTTAACTGTGTTCTACAATTTAATGAATATAGATTACTATCTACATTTCACATTATCCGTCTGGTTTTCTTAAATTTCCGAATTTCCTTAAATATATTTTATCGTATTGTAACATAAGGAACATCCACCGTGTATATATCAGACAGGTACGGCATTGTGTATATTATGAATTTCAAATTAGAACACTCGCATGCAAACTGCGTTCAGAGAAACGCTGATCCCTCAAATGGGTGTTTCCAAAGTAACGTTTGTGACCGAAAAATGGGAAAATTTCACTTTTAAATGGCCAAAGAACCTAGCATAAACATTATATCAACGGGTTTGTTGTTGATAATGGTGCTCACTGGTAGGATCAAGACATACAGGTGTTTAAAGATTAACATAATTGCCAAGATACTGAATAAAGTTCATGTAACGTTCGGTAACGTTTGTGACCTCGCACGGAAATGTTTTTTTGCTCCAAATGACTTCAAAGTAAAATTTCTCTGACATCTTAGCAAATTTTTTATTGCGCTTTTCACAGATGAAAAAATTCAAAATTTCTGATTAGAAAATACTTTTCACATACCGAGTAACAAACGTATGACTGAAAAAACTGCTCATATGGTCGAATAAAAAAGCTGATTTTTTGCTTGAAATCAAAAAAGGTATAGTTTTCACTGGAATGAGCCATATGCGATTTAACCGATACGTATAGACAAAATATAATGAAATGATTTTATCAACCAATCTGCGTTTTCAGTAGTTTCAATAATAACGGATAATTGGTGTTCAAATCACCAAACATTCTCACCAAATGTGTTTGGTGAAAATGTTTGGTGATTTATAGCACCAATTATCTGTTATTGATTAGTAGATGCATTGAAATTGTATTACTAGATTATAAGATAACAAAGACTTGTTACACAAAATATTCTGTAGCTCAAAAAGGACTATACTCGTAATTTGGGCCATATGTTTTTTAAAGGACAACGTTTAATTTTAACGCCGCAACCACTTAATTTGTTTTTAAATAAATGTATGTACATGTTCATAAGGAGATTTATTTTTTCTTTTTGATTATTATCATATTGCCTTTTTATTAGCTCTTAGAGTGTATTATTGTTTTATTCTATGTAGCCTTATATTTCTAGTTGAGTATTAGTTGATTGTCGGTATTGATCTAACCGTATGTTTACCAAAAAATAATATAAATTTAAGATATATAGTATTGAAGTAGTTTGAAGTTTGACGTTTTATCTAGTCTGCGTATTGAAAAAGTTTAAAATAAAAAATCCTACACATTAATAGTCTAATTTTGTACCAGATAATCCATAATATTGTTACATGAAGGCAATGAGGCATATTAATATAAAGAACATAATCAAACAGGATGTTTGATTAACGTAGGACTTTTAGTTTCAAAACAATCTAGTCGTAGGTACTTATTATAGACCTCATTATGCGAATTCTAATATCCAAGTCTCGCTAAACAAGAAATAAAAATGGTCGAGAGATTTCGTTTTTTTAACGTGACCTGCTGAAAAGGGTGACTTTGAACCCTTATTATCTGAAAAGGTTGAAGGCAAATGCAAATCGGGACGTGGGAATGAAAATTTGGAGCTTCTCCGATAAAATGTATGTGAAATTTTCTGCTGTTGTTTAAAAATGAGTATTATGTGAAAATCAACGATTTTAAACCATTTGTAGCAAACGAATTTAAACCGTTAAATCAAGTTTGTTTTAGAAGATAAAAAATCGTTTGTTTGACCAGCTCTTGTAGAAAACATATAAAGATTATGATTCATGAAATTTGAAAAATATATCTTGCCTATTAGACCTGTAAAGTGAAGAAATAACAAGAGGAAAAATACGTTCATGTGATGTACGAAAGGAACCTAATATCAGCTCTACATACCTGCCTGTGATTTGTATTGCGAAAACGAGGCATCAATATATCGATAACTTCTACCTTTTGTCCCGACGGGTCATCCTCTGACGTCAGCAACGTGCATGGAGCTCATAGCTAGTGTTTTGAATGGCCCCGCTGCCCCTCTGACTGCGTTTAAATATATTGAAGCTCATGTGAGTAAGTTTCTGAGTAACCATTTTTTTAATATAAATTAACTCAAATAATTCGATAATTTCATTCTTGACAGTTACAAGTTAAAGAAAAAACAACACGCTTTGCAAAAAAGAAATATCAAAACGACTATGACGGGATTAGAAGCTATGGTCTTGAGGTTTAGAGAGATGTATAACCACTTGGACCAGCGAACTGACAATGTCGGCGAAGGGTATTCAAAATTATATTCATGGTATTTAAAGTAATTGGTTACGACTGCGCCATTAGGCCAAAAAAAAAAGTTTGATTCTGGTAACATGCTTGAAAAAGTAAATGCGGTATGCGGCTTTTTATTTTTTATTTTTTACTTTTCGAAAATGTAATGCGATATGCGGTTTTCCTTTCCTTTTTTTTTTTGCAAAAAATGCAGGATTCCCAGGAAGAAAAACACATTAAAACAATGCTTTTGGTTTTTCTATATTATTTATTAATATCATTAATATCCATAAAGGCTTTATATATAACTGTAGCCTTTGTTATTGCAATAGGTATTGAGTATCCACGTAATCTTACCTAATTATGAGTGTTTTTACGCAAGCCTCCAGTAAGCTTTTTACAACATTTGGTGGGGATTTTTTTAATTATATTTTTGATGCGAAATATAAAAAAAAAAAAATGCGGGAAATATGTAACCAAACAGAAACGCGTGCGTGTTACCAGAAACAAACTTGTTTTTTTATTTGGCCTTATGGAAATTTCATTTCTTCAACGTGTTGATTGTGTCAGGACTTAAACAAAATCAATCTTGTTTTAGCACACTTCAACGCAATATTTTTACAGACTTCAAGAAAAATGTTAAAATTTTGCTATAAGCGTATCGACATAAATATATATATTATATTGAATTAATAATTTCACCAAAATTTTGAAGGTACATTGCGTAAAATAACGTGCCGGTAATTGCATTATATTACAGAGTGCAACATTGTTTGTCTCCCAGGTCTATATTTTAGATTTTATAAGGCTTAACAAATCAGATTTATTAATATCCATGTTTAAAATCATGTGCACGGTCGATTTAATATTTCAATGTATAATTTCTTATCAAGGAAAGGGAAATATCGCCATCTCACGGCAAAATGGTCGATTTTGTATGACATTTTCTCCAGCAGTGTACATATATAAGATAAAAAAATTAGGAAGTGTATAACACTAAAACAAATTAAACAAATGAAAGTCATTACCAAAAAACCACTTGGTGAACTAAATTAACTTATTTTCAAGAGACCTAACAATTCGCCGATTAAATAACCAGTGAACATTTGCAACATAAGAAGTAGTTCCCAGAGGCCATAATTACCGTATTTTCTTTTCGCCAATGTCAAGTTATTTCTTAAATATCCGTTAGCTACACGACCCAAAGTATCAAACATCATCTTCGTTTTTAATCTTGCTCTGCTGCGTGTATGTCGAAATGTAGTCAAATGTCAAAGATCATTGCAGAACGTAACATGGCAGAATAGGAAGAATAGGAAAGAGAAATTCCGATCGCTCATGGACATTGTCAACCTGACAAACTATATGTATTCTCACGTCTTCCCTCATTCGTAAGTAGGTTGTTCTGTTAACCATGGCAGGTAAAACGAATGTATAGTCAACTAAAGGTAGAAACATGGAATCTATTCTTTGGAACCACTAGATTTAGATCAATCCACCTTAAATAGCTTTAATGGTTGGATACAAACCTAAACTAACTCTGAGTGTAATAGAAACAGCTATTATTATATCTGGGGTCAAATTTTGACTTTTCTATTTCAAGTCTCGCAAAGCGTAGCTGAGTGAAATAGATCAGTCAAAATTTGACCGACTGATATATTTTTTGCTATCTTGCATATAATATTTGTTTTGGCATAAAGTGCTAAACTTTGCCATTTTTGTGTTGCTGACAAATATGCATCTTGTTTGAATTTGTTAAGCCCATTATATATAATTTTAGTTGTTTTGTACACGAGAGTCACATTAATAAAAAGTGCTAAGTTAGAAGTTGAAACATGCATAAAAATAACAAAAATATTAATCGAAAAATGCATTAAATAATAAACACGGCATTTATAATGCACTTTTGCCAAAGGATACAAAGTGCAACACACACATAAGAAAAACAGAGGAAATTAAGAAAACAGGTAAGTCTTAAGGAGAGATTTGAACTCTGCTATACTAGAAGCACTACGGACATTGGTAGGAATACAATTCCAATTACAAGGAACAGTCACAGACAGAGCCCTGTCACCAGCACATTTTTGTGTTCTGTGTACCCTCAGGTTAAGACCATGGTCAGATTGTGGAACAACAGAGCCTTCACGTGGTCTTTTGAAAATTATCAATGTAGTAGGGTCAGAGCCCATTCATTGACTTGTACACATAAAGCAAATTTTTAAAATGTTATGGTCCTTAATGCGAAGCCAATGAAGTTCTTTTAACAGAAGACTGATGGAAGTGAATTTGGGCACATGAAAATAAGGCGGGCACATATGGTCATGTGTCGTAAGTTGGGTTACCTTTTGGTAACATACAGGAAATGGGCAAAACCAGGAGTTTCCATTTTCAGCTTCTTAAACTTTAAAACTATTCATATTAGGATAGGACAAGCATATATATTCATAAAGGGTGAAAAATAAGGAATCATCTTATGGTAGTTTCAATATACAGGGTGTCTAGAAAATATACAGGGTGTAAAATAACAAATATTTAAAAAATGAAATTTTTAGATGCCATTTTTGTAACTAAGAACATGCTTAATATTCCACATAGGTACATACATCACACCTACCATCCAATACATTCCGGATAAACCTCTTTTTAGGTTTTTTATTAATCATCTAATCACTTTTTAGGGTTTTTAAACTTTAAAAAATAATGACCCCAGATGACCCCTTAAAATATGTTTACCCTAAATTCGTCATGCTGCATTGTCAACCCCACAAGGGGTATCCTAATGCTCAAGTATTATGGAAATTCATGAAAGTATGTGGGAAAAGTGACAAATTTTGCAACCACTTGTACTATCTTGATCATAGTGTTTTTTGACCCCAAATGACCTCAGATCACCTTCAATTCCATATATTTTTATGTCACATGTGTAACTTTGCCCTGGTAATATTGTGTCCGACTATTGTGAAAATCTATGCAAGTATGTGGGAATTGTGCTAAATTATGTGAATCACCGGCTCCGCATCCTGCACCGCTTGGATTAATTAACACATTATTTAACCCCAATTAAAAACCAAATTAGCTAAACACATACAATTTTCATTTTATTAAAATATGTTTATTCTTCTCTCATATGACACAAAATTTACTAATGTATGACATAAAATAAGGGAATTGCGACATGAAAAACATAGTGCAGTAAGGGAAATTGTTACAGCACCGCTATATTAGGCTACCCAGTATATAACACACTACCATATATATATTTTGAAGACGTTGCAAACGGCTTAAGTCCTTATGAGAGATATTGTTAAAAAGTACTTTATAGTAATCAAGGCGTGACAAAATCATGGCTCCAATAATATTAGCACAAGTGTCCTGATCAATGAACTTTTGTGTCCGGTATAAATTACGAATCTGCCAATTTATTGATCGGTAGTGATATGTTTGTCAATGTTCAGCTGCTTGTCAAAAACAACACCCGGGTTGCGGATGGTTCTTGACTAAGGTATAATGTCATCTACTATGTGAAAGTTGATATCCTGCAATTTAGGTGCGTGGTGGGAAAAAGAAACAATAAAAAACTCAGTCTTATCTGGATTTCACTATAACTTGTTCCCAATCTTCCAAGTGTTGATAACCTTAACCACATGTCACATCTCCAGGGATTATCGGATTAACTGATAAATGTATTTGTATATCATTCGCATAAATATGATACAAAAGTTGGTGATTTCGAATGATGCGGCTAACAACATGCGTGTATAAGACAAAACCCATTGGTCAAATTACTGAACCTTGGGGAAGACCAAATTTTAATGGAGTATCCTTGGAATAAGCACCACTAACAAATACTTGAAATGATCTGTTATCAAGATATGATGAAACCCATTGTTGAGCAATGCCTGTGATTCCAAACTCATCAGCAATTCTCTGCAGGATACTTCTATCAACAGTGTCGAAAGATGCTGAGAGATCAAGCATAACGACGAGTACAACCTGTTGATTATGAAGAGCACATAAACAATCATTATGGACACATGCAAGGGCTGTCTCAGTAATACATTGAGCCCTGTATGCTGATTGCATAGGTTCAGCAAGATCATGGGTGTTAATATGACATTGAAGTTGCGAAACATCACGTGCTTCAATAAAGTTACAAAGTAACTGTACATTTGCAACAGGACGATAGTTCTTGAGTTTATTTCTTTAACTCTCTGTCGTGAATAGAGAAAACCTTCATGCTGAACAGCAGCAAGAGACTTCCGCCATTTACGCTAACAACGCCTTCCCTCTCTGATGGCTTCACGAACTTCGTCACTAAACCAACCTTGTTGGTATGAAACATATGATATTTTAGTGATCTATGGAGCATGAGAGTAAAGAACTTCAAGACAAGAGTTTTTATAGTCATCTGCATTGGAATGAGATGGAATCCATTATAGCGGAAGGATCGTCTCAGAAGCGTTGATGGTTAATCTTCTGTACTTGCGAAAAGTCTGAGTACATTTGGGTGGATGTGGCTTCAACAGATTTACAGAGCAATTAACCATGAAATGATCTTTGGTAAAGGTTGCACAATCAACATTGATGTAATTGACCAGGCTGTCATTATCACGGGTAATAATAACATCAAGGATATGGCGAGATTAATGAGTCGGCTTCAGAACATGTTGACTCATACCCACCGATTGAAGAAAACGATTGTACTTGTTTACATTTATATCACCAACAGGTAGGGCTTTCCCTGGTAATAAGTTCACATAGTCTACACATTTTTAAAATGATTTATGCAAGATGGTGGTGGCCTGTTAGCCTTGATTCAAGGCTGACAGGTCTGGGAATGGTAAAAAATATGGCCTTTTTTCTTCATTCGTTTTCTACTTTATGGGTCTAGAGATAATACAAATATGGCCATTTGTTTTTCTTTTTT
>JXSR01S002226.1:98862-109659 GCA_000969725.1 Ophiothrix spiculata
AATATACCGCCCTTTATAAAATCGCGGATGCAGAAAAAAAATTGGAGCCACGATTTTCGCCGAGTGTCACCTCCTATATTCATCCTCCTTGGTATATCCAAGTTCCTTGCATGAGCTTTGTAGAGGACTCCAATACCTCCATGGGTGTCACCGACAGAAGGGAACGCACGGGGGTATTAATGGATAAATAACCAGGGGGTGTCATTTCTCTGATTATGACCGGATCCTGAGGTTTCACCAAGGTTTCAGTTAGACAAAGAATGCCAATATCATGAGAAAACACTTACTCACCAATGGCATTAGTTTTGTTTCCAACTGATTGGGCATTCCATAAATTCAAATTTAAGGATTTGTTTGGTGCAGATTTGATGTTGTTGAGTACATTTCTAGACCTGCCACCTCTTCAACCTTGTTAAGTACGTTTAATTCCACAAACATTCAACTCCTTTAAATGATATAAGGTTATAAGTTGAATGGGGTATTCAACACGTCCTTGGCATCCGCGCCATTAATTCCAATCTGGAGTAGGAAATTAATGGGGGCATGGTGATCACCTGTACTTGAATCAATAAGGTGATAAAAACAATCCCAGGTGTATCCAAATGTCATTACCAGGTAACGCTATCATGTCCAGCACCAAAAATGTTTATTTGACCAAAATAAGCATTACCCTTGTTTTACCCATGTCGCCAGCCATCTTGCGTTTAATAATGGGGGGGGGGGGGGGGGGGGAGTTGCCATTCGATACATTTTTCACATGCGTGCAGGTCATACACAATACAATGAGTACTTTTAACAGTCTGTATTGGGCTCTAATAAAAAATATAAAACTTGGTAACATCGGGTCATTATTTTATTTTAAGAGCTTTTTTTATTTGATTGTCGCTAATAATGCCAACGGATACGTTTATCATTTTTCAAATAATAAAGAAAGTGAAGAAATAATAGATGGATGTTGCCAAATGTGTTCAATCAGACTGACTTTGGTGTTATGTAATATTTTTGGAAATCAAAAATGTGTTTTAAAGTAAAAATTAACAAGTATATTAATGTCCAAAAAGCCATATGTTACGATTTTGCCGCAACAGATACGTAATCTACATTTTATTATCCTTCGTAAAAATGCTATGGTAAGTGCTTAATCATAATTCAATTTAATGTTGTTACTCCTCATATACAGTTGTACAGTGCATTTCATTTTGGTATTTTTTTAACTCAGGGTAGGTTGTTCTGACCTGGGTTAGAAATTTCACAGTAACAATATTTATTAGGCAGCCGCTAGCTATATGACCCAGAGTATAATGTATCAGTTTGTTTGTCCAATCTTACTCTGAAACGTGTACGTCCATTTGTATTTAAACAAATAAATGGAACATGACAACCAGAAACCGAGCGATGTGAAAGATGTCAACGTTAGATAAAAAGGAAGAGCGCATACTTGCTTTGGGACGCACCATATGACTTTCGGCAGGGGTGGGGCGGCCGGAAGTTTGGGTACGATGGGGCAAGATATTTGTTTCGCTAAAAATTTCGGGACAAGGTTTTTTTTTCTTTAGTTCTGTGGAGCATTTTAGTAGCAAATCTAAAAAAAATAGATCATGAGGGGCAAGTTATTTTTTTCGTCACGTAAATCAAATTAATTGTTTTTCTTATGCAGTGGGTCAAATAATTGTTTTCTCTTACACAGTGAGTCAAGAATTTGTTTAAAGACAAATTCCAATCTCATACCTGGAAGTGCGGCCCTCGTGGTCATTGTAAAGTGCCACATGGGCAGGTAACAACGATAACAACAATAACTAAAATAAATGGGTTCGAAGATCAATAAGTTCTATATTTTCTGTTGATTGTCCTCAAAATAACAGATATATCTGATCGTTTTTTGAAATGAAACTTTGCTGTTGTTTTGAAGTAAGCACAAGGATTGTGAATCTGTCAAAAATCAATTTCATCAAATTACGACGTTAACACATATTTTCACCTGTAGCGCATAATGAAGTTTGCTGCATTCACAGCTCCTTTGGATTGGACGGCCACATATGGCTATATGATTTGAATATCACTTTGTATTTGAAGAAATAAACAACATGACAGCCAGAAGCAGAGAATGATGTCATATATGTCATAGGTAGATACATGATGACAAAAATGATAAAAAAGGAAATCTTATCACTAATGGTTATTGTCTTTGTCTACTTGTAAATTGACTCAATTCCTAGTTCGATCAATATCTCCATCAGAATGTTTTTTTTTTGTTCTAGAAATCGAGTATAAAGAGGTTAGTTAACTCAAGTAAAGTCATTATTTGTATCCGGTTGAGTTAAACCCATATACTACATGTACAGTGTGTATCAACGTGTTTATAACTCAACTTTGTGATCTTTTTATACAAAATCTATAAATGCTAGCATAATGTTTTTCACGGATATAAAAAGACCAATTCAATAGCTTCCATTTAAAAAAAAATGAAAATTGATGCACGCAATCGGAGATTACATTAGTTAGAAGAAATTATTTATTTTTATAAACTCGCCACGGGTAATAAATAGCGTATGCCTAAAGCAAGATATCCAAATTGTAAGTGTTAACATAGATTAGTCAAGTGGAACAGCCTAAGACATTTTAAGTAAAATTGTTTCTCATACGGCATCAAAGGCCACAAATGATCAGGAAACGGGAAGAATGAATGAATGTGTGGTGTGTTTTGCTAGGCAATTTTCAAATTGAATCGAGTTCCGTATAAGTGCTTGATTTGCCATTTTGCAACATTAGAAAGTTATCGTTGAAATGGAAAGGCAACAAATCAAATCCGTGGAAAGTTTTCAAAACTGATGCCTTTACAGAATCCTCCTGTTCTTGGAAACGAAATGATCAAATGCTCTCATTCTGTTTGCAAATTAAAGACATAGATATGTACTACCAATTCAGATAATTTCAATTTCAAAATGGAACGGGAAGTATTTTTATACATTTATTTATTCTGAGTACTAATCATTTTGATACACCCTGTATAAGGAACTGCTTTGTATTTCAATTTTAGAAATCTCTCTAACCACTAGAATTAATATTAGCAAAATAAATCAAATACTGGAAATAAAATTATAGCACTTACGGCTACGTTGCGTTTGGTACCACCAAACTTCATCAGGCCACTGATTGATCACGTGACAGGCGGCGAGGAATCTTCCCGATGACCTCAATTGAACAGAAAGGGAGGATTACGCCACCAACTTTCACACGCATGGGATGAGGTACCAAACGCAACGTAGCCGTAAGTGCTATAATTTTATTTCCAATATTTGATTAATTTTGCTTATATTTGAAACTCAACTGGATGACTAATCTTCACCACTAGAATTAATGTAGTATCTCTCTTAGTCCACAATTAATGCAATTAAATGCAAGATACACAGGCAACCAATCAGCATTAGAAAGTCTAAATTTATGATAAAGAATCTCCAAGCTCATTTCATTTAACATACTTACGTAACATAATATAAAATATGCTCAAATTTAGGATATTTCTGACACAAACGTTACAAGGTTTTGTGAAAAAATTGATAAAAAGTGCGCCATTTAGCTATCTGTTCAGTCACACATCAACGAACCGTACTTAACGTGTAACTTAGCCATTATTGATTTTATTCACATACAAAGAACCAGTGTGACCGTAAACGTCAAAACTATGCTTTACACAGCGTATATATCGGTAGTAACCACACCTTGCACCAATGAGGTTCCGGGTTCGATTCCCGCACCCAGCGCTTTATGTGCATTATGTGCTTCCGCGGGTTTTTCTCCGGGTACTCCTGTATTCAAAAACTGAATTTGAAAAACATCATGGAGCACTGTTGAAGATATGCTTCCCTTATTACACTCTTAAAATTGTCTTACTCTTGTTGAGTAAAAACTTACTCAACGGTCACAGCTCATTTTGTTGAGTAAAATCTTACTCAACGTTGGATAAACTTTACTCAACGTTAGGTAAACTTTGCTCAACGTTGAGTAAGATGTGCTCAATATTGAGTAATATTGACTTAAACGAGTAAGATTTTACTCAATGTTGAGCAAGATTTTACTCAACATTGAGCTGTGACCTTTTTACTCAACAAAGAGTAAAATAATTTTTAGAGTGTACCAAAGTACCAAGTTGGGTTTCCTAGGCGAAAGCCTAAACAAGGTGATATGGTATTTGAATATCCCATCAACATGACAGTCAAAAGCAGAGTGATGTCAAAGATGCTAAATTAAAGGTATTCAGAACAACTTCGCAACAGAACCTTATTCTGTTTCAATTTATACTCTCTGATTATGTGTTGAACTGTTATGACACCATGATAACCAACGTTATATAAACCGCGACTGCTGACATTCGATACCTAAGGTAATTCCGCATAGCTATATTCTTTACAAATATTAAGAATGAAAGTCGATGTCGATGTATATAGTTATGGTTGTTACGCTATGTTTCCTCGAAATACATGCATTACGATCAAAGGTTTGCAGGCTCGAGGCATTTAACTGGTTGAAAGTGCTTATATACTGAATAGTAACACATTTATTTAACATGAAAACAAGCTAACTAAAACAATTGACTTTCCGACTTTTCTTGGAAATATTTTTACATTATAGATCTCCAAATACACATTGAATGAAATGGATTTCAAACTCCTTACACAGATGGTAGCATCAATCACAGTGAGCATGAAAGGATTACCGAGCAAGGCGCTAAGATCTGAGCTTGGAAAGCACTGAATCTCTGTCGCAAGTTTCACCTTAGACTTTCATCAAAGCCCCAAAAATTAAACTCAATACATGGGCACCAATTTATTTAGTAACCTGTTAGGAAAAAATATTTAAGGCTAGCGTATTAATTAATCAAATTAATTAATTACTTAATTAACTTACTGATTTATGAATAAGTGAATGTATTAATGATAATATTAGTTATTATTATTGTTTTAAATTGTTATTATTATTTATGTTTGATATTGGTCCAATAAAATAGTATATAAAATATTAATTTCAATATTTAAAGAACTTAAAACACACAAAATGTTGTTATTTTTTTCCAAGTATTTCAAATTTCTGATTGTATTTGAATGTTTTATCTGTGTGTAGCTTTTTTAATGTTGCAAAAAGTCGAATTTATATAATTATCTTATGAATGGTGAGCTATTGTTAACCTTTTGAATTCAGTCGTTTCTTATTTATTTAACGATCAACAAAAGGCTAAAATATATATATAGAGAGAGGCAGAATTTATACCTTATTCATCAATCTGTTTACAGCTAATTCAAAGGAAATCTTACTGATTACAGTTAGTACCGGTTGAACAATCCTGGACTTTAAAAGATATCAGGCAGAAGATTACCGACGACTTTTTAATTTCACTACAGAGAATGCGAGACACATCCAGAATACAATCCTTAAGGCTATTTTGATTTTGTAAACCGAAGTTGTATTTTTTTTCTAAATTACAGGTTCAGCTTTTATAATAGCAGAACATGCAGGGTGTGCAATAAATTCAGGGTATTAAAATACTTGGAATGAAAATGCTTTAAATATTCGCAAAATCAAATTTGAAAACTAGATGCCTGTACATTTTGAAACATCAAAGATATTTCGAATACATTTGATGATTAGACCCAAAAACATTGGTACTGTTGTCTTAACTGATTTTTCCAAGGCATTTGACCTTATTGTTCACAATTTACTCATTTCAAAGTTTATTCAGATAGGAGTGAGAGAATCTCTGATTCCATGGATTTGCAGTTTTATTTCCGGCAGACAACAGTGTGTCAGATATAATAAAACTCTGTCTGACTATAAAACATTAAAAGGGAGGCTGCCACAAGGTACCAAAATGGGCCCTTTAGTATTTCAAGTCATCATAAATGATGCAGTATTTGATGCAAATATCAGTGTGTAGAAATATGTTGATGATTTAACACTTGCCTCAAAATCAACAAGACAGTTTTTCCAATGGTCTAAAAATAATAATCTGACAACTAAATCCAACCAAGTGTCAGGGGCTGCGAGTCTGCTTTATGCAAGATCCACCTAGTCCAAACCTTTGTATAGACAATGTCCCACTGAATTTTGTCAAGTTTGCAAAAATTATTGGAATTTGGCTCCAGGATGATTTGAAATGGGAGAAATAAATTTCTGAAATGTTTAAAAAGACCAATAGCCGTTTATACATGCTCCGCAACTTAAAACGATTTGGGTTCAATTCATCTGAGCAGTCTGTTATTTATAAGGGCTACGTTAGACCCTTATTGGAGTATGGCGATGATGTGTGGGGTTCCTCTCTGACATGTGATCAGTCTTGAGCTTTTGAAAAGGTGCAAAAAAGGGGCGTGCAAAATTATTCTGGGTAAAAATTATAACTCATACTTTGATGCAATTAAAGAATTCGGAATTGAAACTCTTTCTGACCGTAGACAGAGCCATAGCAGAAAATTTGCCCAATCCCTGCCCAGCAGTAACCGAACAAGCTCTCTTATGATCTTATCCCTCCTTCAAGGCGTTCTGTACATGGCAGAGAATTGCGTAACTCAAACTCAATCTCCCTTTGCCATGTAGAACAGGGTCGTTCAGAAAGAGTGCAATTCCGTATTTCATTACTTATTGAACAACAAATTTTAATTTTTTTGTTTACTTTATGCGGCAGCTTTAATTTTTTTTTATCTTTGTGCAATATGGCCCTGGTGCAAAGTGGTTGTGACTGAGTGATTATGTACGAGCGTTAAATTGAGATTGTAAATGTGTGTGTGTAAATGTGTGATGTGAGTGAGTGCTATCATGGCATAGATGTTTGAGGAGTGAGTAAGCCAGAATATCCTGAGGTGCAATATGACCAGTGCTAAATTTTCTTTTTATTGCCATTAATATATGTTTTGCATCAGCGTGTTTTTATATCTCTTGATTTTTATATCTCTTTGATTCTTGTAAATTATTATATCTGTATCTTAACATTTTGCTTGGTCAGTAGTTTTGTATATTTGTCAGTGTATTTAAAGGATGTGTAATTTGGCCTCAGGGCTACGATGCATTATGTAATAAAATGAAACAATGAAGAGAAACAATGATTAATACTTCTACTGCACTCACCAGAACTATTTTCTCACAACCTCACCACATATACCCACTGATGAAGGGACCAGTTTGGTCTTGAAATTATCTGAGAAAACCAATTCCGGAGAGTGCAGCGAAATTTTCAGACCTATTTTTACTTAATGACGTCATAATTACGTTACGCCTTGACCGATTTTCATGATTTTGGTATCAATAGAAAGAGAAGACCCTACCCTATAATATGGTATAAAACAACCACACTTTTGGCACGTTAATTTCGTTTTCACAGGGGGTGGGGGTACCCCCCCCCCCTTAGGTGACGGCGTAGTAGAAAATATGTTAGTTGGACGAGGGTTAAATAAAATATATAAACAGATACGTAACCAAAGATACGTAATCTTAAAGAATAGGGAATACAATGGTTAACAAAAATCAAGTATTTTTAAAAGTCTGCCATACACTGTTTCTTCAGAAACTATAAGTGTTTATGATTTTGTATATTTTGAAATTTCTGAGACCAAAGTTGCACGCTTTATCGGAGAATGAGCCAGAAGCAGTCTATTTAAATTGAGTTCATGACAGACAGGGAATTAAAATCAAAGCAGAAGATAAAGTTCGCGGCGAAATTCTCTTGAACAAATATCTTCGTATGATTGATTCTTACTTCTAGCTTAAGACTAGTGTATATAAAGCCATCACTTACACAACTTGTAGCCCGATACCTCATAATTAAAATGGTACATTCAATACAATTTATTAAATGTAAGGTAAAACAAAAGCCAAAATCTTCTTTAAATAATTACAAGGAGTGAACAATGAAGTGAGACTAGATTTTTGTGTTTCCCTTTTAAATGTTTATTATTCTTTCACATTTCAATTACGAGTCGACAGAAAATGTAAACATTAGATCAGTAAAAACGGAATTTTTTATTTGAATTAGGACAAAAATTCGGATTTTAACGGTAAATTGATACGGTCAACCCAACTCTTTTTTAACGGTAATACCGATAGCTGTGATTCTAGTATTATACCATTAAAAACGGGATTTTGTTCTCTAACAGAGCCTTTAACAAAATATTTGATACCTTAAGCTTAAGAACTTGCCCGCTCTCCGGCCACAACACTTTCCTGAAAGAGCGCCTAATCCCACTTTCAAACACTGATGAAAATTTCACTCTAAATTTATATAGTTTTACAAGCTACTTATATTACATTGTTTTATATTGATCTTTAAATGAAAGTTTAGAGAATTGCACTGTTCTTCAAAAATAAATGGAGTATCATCATTGAATGGAAAAAATGGTAAAAAAGACATAATCCTGTACCCCACTCCTAAAGTTTAGACGATAATAATCACCGGTCCCATCTGCGCATATTTGACAGGTAGACACTGACCACGAGTAATCTTATTTCCCCTTATCAGTGATGCTATCATGCATTTTGCAATTCAATCACTGACATCGTTCTGCTCGTGGCTGTCATGGTCTGTAGAAGCAGATTGCAAAATCTGATGATGATACTTGTAGTCACATAGCTAAGGGCTATTTAACAAAAATGTATTGACAAAAAGACAAACAAAAATAATAATCATGGCCCCTAGGTATTACTCCTCTTATTACGAGTTCTTATTAGTTACATGAATTGATCAGTTTGAACGCTAATATTTCAGTGTTTGATGTTGTTTCGCTCGACACTTCCTATGTTTATTTTTACATCTGTATATCAGAATTTGGTATTTCTTATTTTTCAAATCCTATTCCATATACGATTATTTTGAACTGATCGTCTCAGATGTTGATGAAGATGTTAATGTATAATAGGAAGTTTGGGAACCATATTATTTTTGTCCGTCTGAATAATTGAAAATTTGATCAAGTTTAGAAAATTGTAGTGTATGTCGTAATGCAATATTTTATTTAAGAGAAAATTGGCAGATTTCACAATTTAAGATCTTCCTACAAGATATGTTTATATCAGACTCCAAAGTCGATTCAGAACATATAGCTGTTGCAGCTGATTGTTGCTGTAGCTGACCACACTAATTGTTTGAGATATCAATACCACCACCACCCCCAGCATCATATCATTAACATATAAACTGGAATCTACGGGTATAAAAACCTGCACCACTCTGTATCTCTAAGTTGAAATTGTTGGTTATTCTTACCTAGCTTAAACCTATATACATACGCATGTTTTGCTTTAAAAATGCCAAATTACTATTTTCAGCATATTTGGTAAATCTTGAATTTAAAAAAAAAAAATACCAAAGAGACAATTATATCTTTTAAACCACCTTTGGAAAAAATCTTATAAACAATTCATTAAGAGACTTAGCTTCATGAAAAGCATGAACAAAATTCTAATAGCCATTTTCATTAATTTTGAAATTTGACATAATTTGATTTCTCCCCGACTCATGATGATGCGCAGTATATGAAACGCATTATTGTCATAGTTCAGTTCGGCGGAACTCACAACACATACATTTCGTATCCAAATTGTGATACCCGTATCAGAATAAGGACATGGAGGGGTATCCGAATTCTGATACGCCTGTCGTGGCGCAGGAAACAGATCGCTAGTACATGTAGAACATATTTCTTGCATTTATGATAAATGTATTTGTGGAAATGTCATTTCCATCTGTGCAATTCCAGCGGGACAGCTTTGAAACATGTCCTTATAGCTCCTTTTCACAAAAGGGAAAATAATTTGGCCAATACTTTCCTAGAATTTAGATGACAAATAATGATAATGTTGTTGACTTTTATACATACCGGTATGGTGCGCGGCAAAGCTGAATACGGTTTTCATTTCAGCTGATATCCCGTTTCAACTGTTTTTAATTCAAATTCGGATACGGGTATCAGAATTTTGATACGGAGTATCAGAACTACGTAGCCTATCCGAATTGTGAGTTCCGCCGAACTGAGATCAGTGGCGGTATAAACTATACAGTGTACATTAATTATTCGTCATTATATTTACATTTTCATTCTCACGAAATCAGGTTGATCAAGGGATCTATGAACGTAATTTCCTTGGGCATCAGACCAATCATATAAGGATGTTTCATAGATTCAGCAGGTAAAAAATACACTGTATGCAGTGCCCGAAGCAGAAGCATTTGTACAAGAAACATGGAACATGGAACAATTGAAAAGTTAAGTGGAAGAAGTGGTTAAGTTCCCTTTTGATGAAATTGAGTTATTGGTGATTTTGAGGGTACAGTAGAGCAGAAAATATTTTGACATTTTTTTGATGATTAACCCTCTCATAAGGAGTCGTCGCGCTTGAGTGAATCTTGAGTCAAATTTGAGAATCGTTCAAAATATGTCAAGTTACATATCAAATTACTGGTCATGTCATGCAGATAACGAATATATGTAGTTTTATATAATTATGTTCGGGGCTTGGTTATGGATGTTAAACCTAAAAAATCGATACGAGGCCAAGTGAGGTCAAATTTTCAAGGTCCGTTTTGTTTGACTAGCATCTCAAATGGTTCGTTTAGACTTACAGATTCCAAAAACAGATACCTTAAGAATGTTTTGATAAGTTATTGTAAAATATTGACAACTATTTGCTTAGCGCCCATGACTTTTTTGGAAGAAGTGGTCAGGTACAAAATAGTGATTATTGATTACAGAAAATTGATTATCGATACAGACTTCTAATTCACTGGAATTGATGAACCCGGACTCGAACCTGGAACCT
>JXSR01S002227.1:0-13350 GCA_000969725.1 Ophiothrix spiculata
TGATGTAAAACCATTTGTAATCAATATCATCCATCATGCGCATGTTATGTAGCAAATTATGTTTTCATTTTTTTGGTTTTATGAATTAAGATTACTCCCTTATCTTCAATAGATAAGGTTAATCTTATCGATTGATCACTTATCAGTTTTGGGTTGATAATCCTGACATGCTGGTGCTGGTGAAATCCTAAATTTATCCCTACATTTTGTTTATATAGAACAAATTGAGATATGCTTACAACAAAGTTTCTATTCCTTTTTGTGTTATAACTTATTCTGAGCCATATTTACAAACAGTAAAATATATTTCAACATCATCAAATCTCTCAATATCCATGCAAGCAAATGCAGAAAGTCAAGACATGTCATAGATTGTAATTGGCGAAACAAAGCACGATACTGAGGAGTGAAATCTGTTTTGTTTTGTTTTATAAAATAATCATTATTGATTGGTTCGTACTAGCACCTTCCTGGTGGGCAGCAACTCGCATAGGTGTTCATGGTAGGCCCTACAAAGGGTCTGAAATTCAAATCCATGCTTAAAACACTTTTTGAACTGTTGTAAATTTCCTGAGTGGAGAGTGTTAGGGATAGTAGTGGTACGAAATTTGATTTTAAATCTTGGAATCTTTCCTTTAATTTGCTAGCGATTATTTGCATAGTTATCATTATAATTTTAGAATGAATGTTTTATTTTTTTACATTTAGGTGTAGAAAAATGTTTAATGTAGTTTAGATCAGTTTGAAAAATGATCAAATTTAATATGTACAGAAAGGCTTTATGTGTAGCACATTGGACAGCAACGGTGTGGTAAATAAGTTACGAAATATTTGTAGTACAGATGATGATTAAGTAATGAAAAGGTTCTGGTTGGGATGTTACTTTGAATATAAGACATATTTTCTGATTGTGTTATGTCGATGTATGCGTAGGACATAAAGTGTCCATAAATAAATCATGATAGCTAGTCACTATGTATGTAATAACTTACTTTAATTTCTTTCTTAATGTATTTAGCGGCAACTCACATGTTCATGTTTAGCATGTTAGATACAATATTTCATACATTATTTCACTTAAAGTTTATTTGGTTTGCAATCACAGTGGAGTGCAAAGAAAATTGTGATTTAGCAAACTTGTATAAGCTTGAACTCGGCATCCATTTTGGTATATTAGACACACAGGCTTAACTTATGATAGATTCACAATATTTGTAGATTGGGTTATTGCATGGTTCAAATTCCTGTTACCATTTGCATGAAGTAATACTATCCCACAGTAAGGGCTTAGTCACACTACACTGAATAGAGCTTAAACCTTTGAATAACATACACTGTTTTTGTAATCAATATACATATGTCAGTGACCGATACAGTGTATGTTATTCGTAGGTTTAGGCTCTATGCGGTGATGTGTGACAAACATTATATGTTATTCAAATATTAAGTTTCTATACAGTGATGAAGTCGTATCAGCAATGGCTGCCCTGAGTTATATTTATTTTTCAACTTGTCACAAGAATGTGAAAAATCTCTCAAAATGTCACTGTCTTATGTCAGTGGTTCTTTGAAATGGTTCTTCAGGTGACGGTGTCACCTGAAGAACCATTTCAAGAACCAGTGACCCAAGACTGGATATTTTACAGTGTGATATCCAAATTAATGACAAGAGGCAGCTATTGCAGATACGACTTTCTTGTACTCACATGACGAATTAACCTTGCTGTAGCCTGTAGAATTCACATATCAATCTGTGTTGTTGACTGGGAATGAAACCATTCACACTGTAGAACATACAAGTTTGAAACTCTGGTCTCCATCCATTCAGATCAATATGTAGACATCAAAATAAGTATATGAATGGTTTTCTCAAACTTATATCACATATCAAATTGTCCACCATATTTGTACTGGTATTTCCATCAGCGTTTGTGCCAAATGTTTTTTGAAAGTGATAGCTTTCTCCAAACAAGTATTATTTAGCATAAAAATCATATTTTGTCCTGAATGTGTTGTTCAGGGTCATGGTTACTTTTGATTGGTGCATCACATTTAACCAAATTTCTATAATCTGACATACCCATATTTGGAGTGAATTTTGTAACTGCAACCGATAATGGGATTTGTTCCTTGAACAAATGTTGCAGACAAAAAACGTTATTTTGCATTTCTGACAAATATGCTAATCTGAAAATGTCATTCCATATGTTATCTTATAGGAACATAAGTGGTATCTGTGATTAATTTTTAATACATGATTTCTAGAGACAGTTTCAAAAAATGTGATGCTACAGAGTAAGATTTTTGCATTTCTTTGTTAGATAGCCATGATTTAAAAGGTCATCAAAGTGTATTATCATCTTCAATATTTGGTATGAAAACTTGAAGACCTTAAGCCTGGCTCACACTGACAAATTCACAAGGGAGGGTGACGAATGCAAGTCATGGACGTATAGCAGTTACAGCAGACTGTTAACTACAGCAGCCTGCGGTGGCTGGCGAATTAGCCAGCGTCAAGTGAAGATAACACACAATTAGTGGCGGAAAATTCAATTCAAAATCGGCAGCTTTACATCACTTGTCGTTACCTCCTATTTGCCATAGTATGAGCCTGCATTTAGATTAATGTACCTTTCCTGATGTAAAACCATTTGTAATCAATATCATCCATCATGCGCATGTTATGTAGCAAATTATGTTTTCATTTTTTTGGTTTTATGAATTAAGATTACTCCCTTATCTTCAATAGATAAGGTTAATCTTATCGATTGATCACTTATCAGTTTTGGGTTGATAATCCTGACATGCTGGTGCTGGTGAAATCCTAAATTTATCCCTACATTTTGTTTATATAGAACAAATTGAGATATGCTTACAACAAAGTTTCTATTCCTTTTTGTGTTATAACTTATTCTGAGCCATATTTACAAACAGTAAAATATATTTCAACATCATCAAATCTCTCAATATCCATGCAAGCAAATGCAGAAAGTCGAGACATGTCATAGATTGTAATTTGCTAAACAAAGCACGATACTGAGGAGTGAAATCTGTTTTGTTTTGTTTTATAAAATAATCATTATTGATTGGTTCGTACTAGCACCTTCCTGGTGGGCAGCAACTCGCATAGGTGTTCATGGTAGGCCCTACAAAGGGTCTGAAATTCAAATCCATGCTTAAAACACTTTTTGAACTGTTGTAAATTTCCTGAGTGGAGAGTGTTAGGGATAGTAGTGGTACGAAATTTGATTTTAAATCTTGGAATCTTTCCTTTAATTTGCTAGCGATTATTTGCATAGTTATCATTATAATTTTAGAATGAATGTTTTATTTTTTTACATTTAGGTGTAGAAAAATGTTTAATGTAGTTTAGATCAGTTTGAAAAATGATCAAATTTAATATGTACAGAAAGGCTTTATGTGTAGCACATTGGACAGCAACGGTGTGGTAAATAAGTTACGAAATATTTGTAGTACAGATGATGATTAAGTAATGAAAAGGTTCTGGTTGGGCACTTTGAATGTATAATTACAAATAATAGTTATATTTGAGTTTAGCTGATTTTTTTAATTGTATGCTTAACATTTTCTGTTGTTCATTATGTTGTATATGTTTCTTGTATAGATATTTCATTTTAAATATATGTTCTTTCATTTAATTACATATGATTTAAGTTTTTTGTCCCTGAAGATAAAAGGAAACACCGGACCATATCTGCTGTTATTAACTCTTCCACTCCTGGAAGCCGCTCACAGCGTGCACGATTGGCGGGAATTAATTTTTCTACATAATTTTTTCAAATAGTTCTAAAAAAATCTACAAGCCCAAATTGGTCGAATTCGCCAGCAAGCAGTTAAAATGAGGAGCTATCTAGTGCCATCATGTATATTACCAAAGAAAACAATTCTTGGGCTCTACAATTATCGTATGCTATCATAAAGTTAGTTCGCTTTGAGCCGCTCTGACCGGCTTTCCAATGAAATGGGAGGGATTGTGGAAAAACAATTCTGGAGTGAAAGAGTTGAGGACTTTCAACTTATATTTGAATATGGGGTTCTCATTAAGTATGCCCGGGCCAGGGGCTAAAATAAAGATGGCTCTGACTGGGTCCCATACTTTCAAAGTAAAAGGGCCTAAAATTTGGCTCCCATTGGGTAATAAAATCGAAAACCAATTTAACTACCAAACTTCCAAAAAATAAAATCAAGAAAAATGACCTCATGCAGTCCCAATACATTATAGATGTAGGGTTATTATTGATTCCATTGTGGCCTGCCATAGGTGAACATCAATAGAAGTGCAAGAGGCCCACCTTAGGCCCTGTATCCATTGGCTGTACCCATATTCTGTGTGCACTTGTCTCGTTTTCTATTGTTAGTAATTGTGCGGCGCAACACAGACAATAAATTTCGTTCTGCTTAGTGATCATATCAGTGGCCTGTGTATGGCAGATATTCCAATTATCTGGTGCTCACCAAGTATGATCATGTTGATTGTTGGTGCTGCCAGGTCATAGGAATCATCTGCCGTACATAGGCCACTGTTAAGCAGAACAAAGTATATTGTCTGTGTTGCGCTGCACAATTACTAACAATAGAAAACGAGACAGGTGCACACGGAATATGGGTACAGCCAATGGATACAAGGCCTTAAATACAGGTGGAAATCTGAGGAACAAGCCCTTTTTACCCTCTTTATTTTTATGAAATTGTCTACATGTATAACAGGAGAGAGAGTCGGTGTTGAAGCGTTGTCAGATTCAATTTTATAGACTAATAGAGGTACCACACTGAATGAGAGCCTAGTTTAATATGGATGAATCAGTCAAAAAGCTTTTGACATTAGCTTTTTGATATTGCGCAAAAGCTTTTTGACATTACGTGGTTCACATTTCCATTTTTTTCCAAATATTTATGTTGTTCCTGCATATTACTTCAGATGCACTGTGATCTGGTGTCGCCTTTTTTTTGAAAGTTATGCTCATATTGTAGAGTATAATTTGTAGTTAGCTGTTATATAGTAAATGCTTATTTTCTTTAACGTGGAATAATACCAGGGTATGAATGGGTTCAAAAGATATGATCAAATGTTGTATAAAGTAGTTTGTTAGATCATGCAAATTAATGCAAAGAAATATGACTTTTCTCATAATTTATTCGTGGAGCTATTCATAGCTACACTTTTAAAGGGGGATTCAAAAATAAACTACATAGACGTTCCATGTCTTACCATCCACTTGATACAACACAAAGTGACGGATGAGTATTGAGTTTCATATTAACTTTAAATGTAATTTCTACAGGTCACTGTATCTCTTTATACAGAAGCAAACCGTTGTTGATTTGTGATGGATCCACACTTAGTATTTAAATTAGCGCGTCACGCACTGCACAGACTTTACTGAAGTGCATTCATACAGTAAACATATAAGTCGGCGCACTGTTCATCGCGTTTTGGATACTTTTTAAGTACATGCAACGTCTGGTGTTTGGCAACAAGTGGAAAGGGCAAAGCAACAAACATTTGCAAACTTGTATTTTGCTTCAGATTCTGTTAAATATTTTTATGAAAAGTAAGCCTGTCTGTTAAATTGGAAACATTTAGAATTTTAAATTATGTTTTCAGGAATATTTTCGTTGTTGAAACATGCTACATATTTGTTCATCGCAAATCAACAACTCTTGCTTCCGATGCGTCCGCATATTTTTATCATGCTCGGCTGGGTTAAGTCACCCTCGCGCGATAAAAATATGTGGACGCATGGATGCATCGTTGTTGATTTGTGATGAACAACTCTGTAGCGTGTTTAAATACCCAATTGAACCATGCGACAATGCATATCTATTACATGCATGACAAGTTTTGATTTGAATTCATGCTAGTAGCGCACCAATTTGTGTCGCATCAAGCAGATGGCCGCTAGTAATTGCAGACTGAGGTGTTGGAAAGAGTGAAAATGGGTTTAGTTTGTTCTGCCTCATATTTGATTTTAAAAGTGCTGGACCACCATAGAGCTCAATTTGTGGGTAGCCATCCTTGGCTAATTTTCACAGTCCTCTGGTTTAGAAGTCAGTGGTCAAAACTCAAATAAGCACCAGTCTAGTTGGTATTCAAACTGTGATTGTTTAAAAATCTTGAAATGTGCAAAAATTGTTATTCCAAGGTATTTCTAGATGGCAGTGATCCCCCTTTAGAGCTGTGCATGGGGAAAGTCCATGACCAGGTGTTTTTTTCTAAATTTAGATGTAGTGTTGGTGGTGTTTTTATTTTTTGCATGTGTGTATTTAATGCTATGTTATCTTTCTTTAAAAATATTCAGAAATTTGCTTTTCTTTACACCATATTGCATGGTATAACATTCCAAGTTGTGTATAATATGTCATCAAAATAGAAAACAAAATTTTGCAATAATTGTCATTTAATTGCCCAAACAAAGAAACAACTCTTTAGTATAAAGTGTCGTAATTATGCACTGGGTTTGTAGCTATAATGCTGCTTTCATACTCGTATAGTTTTGCAACTTTCGCTGCGTGACGTATAATTTTTGCAAAAACTTGCTGCTTCTGGTTGTTTGTAGCGGCTAAGCTACATGTCGCTGAGATAACCGATATCGGCAAAATTTTGTCGCATGACAAGATTATTCGAGTTGAAATGAATTTCAACCATAAGAGTGACATGAAGGGGCAAATCTGCAAAGGTACATAAGTGTGAAACTAACCAAGCGACAGAGCTGCAAAGTTACAAAGTTGCTAAGCGACAATATAAGCAGCATAAGATGGCATCAAGGAAGTTATAGGGGGGAACAGGGTTTCTCCGCCATCTTGTGTCGCTCATGGAGCAGAGTTATTGTACCTCCAGATATATTCAGAATTTGACCCGATATCCAGGCAGATCGCGTAAATCTTCACCTGACGCGTAGCTGCGTTTCATGTAGCGTGCATTGCGACTTGCTCTGATTAAAGTTCGCCAGTTTTCCCGCTAATCCGTTGCGACGACTCTCGGAAGTGTTGCACGCGGAGCCGTAAAATGCCGGAGGTACAATAACTCACCCTCCATGAGCGACAATCCAAGATGGCTGCCGTCCCATAGGATTTACACGGCGATGAAATCAAAATGGCGGAGAAACCCTGTTCCCCCTTATAACTTCCTTGGATGGCATACATGTGTGCCTGCTCTTTGGTTGCGTTGTGCATTTGCATGAAATTGGTGGATTTTCAGTGCAGACAAATACACCCAATTGGGTGTATTTGAATAAATTATTAGGGCCCAATTTATTGGATTAACTTTGTTTCATAAAGAAAAATGATATAATGATTGACGAGTCTCACAAAAATGCCAAACATTTGTTATAGAGATGGGCAAAATGGATCATTTTTGATCCATTTGCAAAAGTGTATTGTACCATAATACCCACTCCCTGGGTTTGAATCAAATAACTGGCTTGTATGATAACACACAATGTCTTTCTTCTTTTGTGTGTAATGATGTAGGTGGGTAACACTGATTCCAGACCACACATTTAAACAGACTTTCAATTTATCATGGTCCTTGTATAAGTAATTCCTTTCAGTTGATTGGAGAAACAGGGGTAATGTTGATATTGTTGTCTGGGAAAACCCCTCATGGTGAAATCTACAGGTTACTTTCTGATAGGTATCTACCACGTCACACAATATTGTTATGCCTAAATATTGCGGATACTATTTTGGTCAAAAAGGGCTTCATATACTATACAGGGATGAGAGTGGGCTGATTAAAAACTCTGAAAAGTGCTCCTGTATGTATATACCACTTTTCGTGCCACATTTATTTTCTCGCTAGGCGAATTGAGCATGAAAATTAATGTAGCGCGAAATAAACCTCTTATACAGTAAATGCTGACCTCTAACACCCCTGGACATGTATATAATCAAATTAAGCAACATTTCCTGAAATATATCTTAGGTTCCCTGTTGATGTCAATTTATTGGTGTCCAGAGACCTGTGCAAAGACCAGCAATAATGGTTCATCATATGTGATTACTCGCCCTGAAAAGGGGGACTTTGCGACAGAACACTTTTCAAGAAACAGGTGAAAATAGGCAGCAAAAAACAAAGAAAATAATAAGAATTTCCTGCAGAATATCTGTTGTAAAATTTGATTGCCTTGATCAATTTCAACAAGTAAGGTGTCATTTTAAAGCTTAGTAAATGCTGCAACAAATGAAATGATAAAATCAAAGTTGATATCATCTGCAAAGTACAGTCTATCAGCGTTTTTCAATTGAAGCCATTAACCGGTTAAATACCGGTAAAGGGATTAAAAAGGCCCGATAGAAAATCACCTTCTCTGGCATTTCCCCGAGAATGGCGGTAAAGATTTCGCCGGCATTTATCCTCCAAAAAGTAGGATTTTTAGCGGTGAAATACCGGTGAGCCTGCAATAGAAAACTGCATCGTTCCGCCTCAATGCGCAAGCCAGTTAAAATAGGGGATGACCAGCAGTTGTATTTAGTGAAATGCTATTGCAAGTCACTAGCAACGTGCAGTATAAACGCCTTCTGTCCACTGGCATGTTTATTTCTACTTTAACTAATTAATATTATTAATTACTAGGTCTATACAATAATTTAGAGGATATGAAATGTTACGTCATAAACAAATGATATTATGTAGGCCTACAGAATTTATAATAGAATTATACACCTTTTACATAGGCCTACCTGCCGATTATCCCCTGTTGGTTCATATTTTATTGGTTGGTTATTATCCAATAAAATCGTTTGTTTTGTCTACTGAATGATAACATATTTCATTAGATGCCTTTCAAATTTATTTCTCATTATAACAAAATTGTACAGTCGGTTATATTATTCTCCTGATGCCATTTAGTGTCGGGTATTAACTGTTATTGCATTGCAATAGAAAAACGTCTCTCACCGCTATTATCCGGAAGCCCAGTTAACCGGAATGATACCGTAAGTTCAATAGAAAAACGCTGTATGGATGCATGGCCTAGAAAGGTAACATGTAGGCATCACCCTCCAACAGGTTTTCCAGACCATATTACCAATGGTGTAGAATCATTCCAATCCGGTGGTGTCAAGGAGAGCCACTTAATGCGATTCTGTTTTAATTTGCATGTGAAATCCTAAAGCTGAATGTATGCATAGTAATTTATATGATATGTATTTGTTTTCTGTATCTGTATGTGTAATTGATGCAGAGTCCTGCATCCATAAATTTATCAAGCACAATGCTATAAATAAGAATTTTGCCAGATAATTTAAACAATTACTGTTGTGCTTTCTTAATTGTGTCTGTTAAAATGTTCCACCCAGCATTCCCTATACTCTATAATCCTTGAAGTAGGCAACAAGCAATTAGACTCTGTTACGAGATCCTTAGCATATCCTTTGTATAATACAACATTGTGAACTGATGGTTTTGTATTTTGTAAGAGACTAGTAATGATTGATTAGGATTGGTTAAGACCAAACTACTGTGAATTAATATTTTTATACATGAATCTTTCATGATTTTGGTATAATTTTTGGCTAATTTTGTTGCTACCACTTGGACAAATATTGACCATAAATTCATCTGAATATTCAGCAAGATTGGGTACGAGGTTATAAATGTCGGTGCTTATATAGCGCTTTTCAAGAATTGATCAAAGCGCTTTACATTTATTCTGTTACCAATAGAATATAACCAACTTACGCGGCTGCCTTACAATCATGGCGCCTATTGAGTATATTCCTAGTAACTACCCATGATAACGCTTGGGTCAACGAAGCAATTAGGATTAAATGTCTTGCCCAAGGACATAACCCGTTGGCCGTAGCAGGGCTCGAACTCACGACCTGAAAACGATTAGAAAAATACAGACTTATTTACTTCCCCGAATGGTCATATTGGTTTATGTGCATTAATCGGTTGCTTGTTGCATACTTCGAAACTTACAGGGTATAGTATTGGGGTATGCATTGTCCTTCAAAGGATGTTCAATCTAAGGAAGTTTATATGGGAATCTGGATACGCCGCCATCTTGTGTCGCTTATGGAGCAGAGTTATTGTACCTCTGGATATATTCAGAGTTTGGCCCAGGCAGATCACGTAAATCTTCACTTGATGCATATACAGCGTGTGAATTTTGTTTCACGTGCAAACCGTGTCTGCATTTCAAGTAGTGTGTATTGCAAAGATCAAAGTACACCAATTTTTCTGCTAATCTGTTGTGAAGACTCTTGCAAGTGTGATACACAGAGCTGAAAAATGCCATACAAAAAATCGCCCTCCATGAGCGACAATGCAAGATGGCTGCCATCCCATAGGATTTACACTGCGGTGAAATCAAAATGGCAGCGAGTACCGATTCCCCTTTTTTAATTTCCTTGGTTCTATCACATTTTCATTGTCTCATTATTAACTCAATCCAAAATCTTAAGTAGGTCGTAGTGTCACATTAGGCGATTAGTAGGCCACTTGACTATTTAAGTTGGTCGTAGGTCCCCTTAAAGCAATACTATAAGATTTTGGTCAAAAATGATTTATAGTATAAACAGCATAAAATGAAGGAATGCGACTAGCTAAAAGTGTTTTCAAGTGTACTTTGTCAAAAAATTATTTTGCCACCGAAAAATGGATAATAAGCATATGCAAGCTTTCCTATACTAATACATATGGAATTAAATTCAGGATCCCGAATTTAATTCAACAAATGGCCATAACTGAAAAAGTAAGCATATTTAAGCAAAATCATTTTGAGGGTATAATTAATATCTATCCAAAACAAACCCAATAAGATAAAAAAAATCAAAAGTCATGGGTGACAGGGGGCGCTTCATTTTTAACACTTTATAGTATTGCTTTAAGTAATTAAGTAGGTCATAGGCTCCTTTAACCGCTTTAAGCAGCCCTTTTAATCTCTTCAGTAGCTTGTAGGCCCTCTTAACCCCATAAGTTGGTCTTAGAGCCCAAATATGGGCAAATTTTTTGCCCATATTTGCCCAACTACATTAAGTAGGTCGTAAGCCCTCTTAACCCCTTTAAGTAGGTCGTAGGTCCCCCTTCAGTAATTGGTTAGGTCATAGGCCCCTTAACCCCTAAAGTAGTTTATAGGTCCCCATTACGTAATTAGGAAGGTTGTAGGCCCCTAACCTCTTTAAGTAGGTCGTAGGTCCTCTTAAGTAATTAGGTAGGTCGTAGGTTCCTTTAACCCCTTAGAGCCCTCTTAATCTCTTAAGTAGGTTGTAGGCTCCCTTAATACCTCTAAGTAGGTCGTAGGTTCCCTTTAAGTATTTAAGTAGGTCGTAGGCCCTCTAAACCAATTTATTTGGTCTTAGAACCCTCTTAACACCTTATGTAGGTCGTAGACCCTCTTAACCCCTTAATTTGGTCTTAAATTCCTCTTAACACCTTATCAAGGTCGTACGTTCCCTTAACCCCTTTAAGTAGGTCGTAGGTTCCCTTTAAGTAATTATGCAGGTCGTATGCCTCCTCAACTACTTTAAGTATGTCGTAGGTCCCCCTTAAGCAATTGGATAGGTCGTAGACCCTTAAACCCTTAAGTAGGTTGTAGTTCTCCTTTAAGTAGTTAGGTAGGTCGTAGGACCCTTAACCCCTTTAAGTAGGTCGTTGGTCCCCATTACGTAATTAGGTAGGTCGTATGCCCCATGACTCCATTAAGTAGGTTGTAGGTCCTCTTAAGTAATAAGGTAGGTCGTAGGCCTCCTTAACCCCTTAAGTAGGTTGTAGAGCCCTCTTAAGTAGGTTGTAAGTCCCTTTAAGTAGGTCGTATGTTCCCCTTAACACCTTAAGTAGGTCGTAGGCCCCCTTTACCCCTTAAAGTAGGTCGTAGTGTCACCTTATGCTGCTTTCATACTCGTGTAGTTTTGCAGTTTTGTCGCTGCGTGACGTATATTTTTTGAAAAAACTTGCCGCTTCCGGTTGTCGTAGCGGCAAAACTACATGTCGCTGAGATAATCGATATCGGGAAAATTTTGTCGCACGACTAGATTTTTCAAGTTGAAATGAATTCAACTTTTGGAGCGACATGAAGCGGCAAAGCAGCAAAGCGACAAAACTGCAAAGCTACAAAAGTGTGAAAGGAAGCAAACGACATAGCTGCAAAGCTACAAAGCTGCAAAGCCACAATAAGAATGAAAGCAGCATCAGGCGATTAGATAAGATTAAGATTAGATAGGTCGAAGGTCCCCCTTAAGTAATTAGGTAGGTTGGAGGCCCAATTAACCCCATTAAGTAGGTTGTAATTCCCCCTTAAGCAATTAAATAGGCCGTAGGCCTCTTAACTCTTTTAAGTAGGTCGAAGGTTCCCATTACGTAATTAGGTAGGTCGTAGGCCCCTTAACCTCTTTAAGGTGGTCGTAGGTCCTCATTTAGCAATTGCATAAGTCGTAAGCCCCTTTACCCCTTAAGTAGGTCGTAGTTCTCATTTTAGTTATAAGGTAGGTCGTAGGCCCCTTAACCCCTTTAAGTAGGTCGTAAGTCCTCTTAAGTAATTAGGGAGGTCGTAGGTCCCTTAAACCCCTTAAGTAGGACATAGAGCCCTCTTAATCTCTTAAGAAGGTTTTAGGCCCCTTTATCCTCTTTAAGTAGGTCGTAGGTCCCCCTTAAGTAATTAGGTAGGTCGTAAGCCTCCTTATCCCCTTTTAGTAGGTCGTAGGTTCCCCTTAAGCAATTGGATAGGTCGTAGACCCCTTAACCCCTTAAGTATGTCGTAGTTCTCCTTTAAGTAGTTAGGTAGGTCGTAGGACCCTTAACCCCTTTAAGTAGGTCGTAGGTCCCCATTACGTAATTAGGTAGGTTGTATGCCTCTTAACTCCTTTAAAGACGATCGCGGTGTTAATTTTCACCAACAGATGGCAGCATAAGAAACTTAGTTGTTGGTCAGTGGCGGCAAGATTTTGGCAAAACGCGCGCGTGGTATCTAAGCGTAAGATTTGCGCCTAATACGCAAAACGCAACGTGCGCTCTAGTGTTTTACGCATTGTCTTCCTGGCAAGCGATGAGTAGCTACAAGTGCTCCCGAGCCAACAGGCCTTCAGTGATAAAACTTTTTACTTGTGATTTCCTATACCACGAAATGCTGATTTTTGAAATATTTGCTACCAGTAGAATTTTTTAATATTTTGCTGGTCAATTGTGAATGTCAAGTGGATGTCAAATGAAGAAAAAACATATGGGGTCACCGACCGTTTTCAAAAGATATCTAGTCGTCGTCGTCGTCCTATGAGTCAAGACTGACCCGTTGTGACCCTTTTGATGATGTCGTTCCAACTGTGCCGATCTTGAGCATAACGGTAGGCTGCATTGACAGATAGGCCAGTATATTCTCTAATGCCATC